>DWQX01000938.1:0-33576 GCA_018245475.1 Pharmacophagus antenor
TAACCAAACAAGTACAAGGGAGCCGCCATATAATATAATGACAATTGCAACACCTGGTCCTTACGCGGCACTCATCTTTGGTAAATAAACCATGCCCATTTATAGCATAGTCATTATGTAAAAGATAAGAGAAATGGTACTTAGACATTCAAAATTATTAGTGGATTACACAGGTGTTCATATTGTTACATTATCATATGCAGATTTAAAATATTTTGCAAATTATAACCTGTGTACAAAGTGGTCTCAAAGTTTTGGCCGGCAGTGTATATTAGGGTTTACAAATACAACATTTTTATCTATGTTGACCTAAGAGAGTTGCATTTGATATTACTCAGTACCTAGATAAGTGCTACCATATGTTTTCTGGATTTCACTTAAAGATGTACACTCGGAATAAACTAATTGTGTTAATATGCATTTTTCTAGAATCAAAAACTTTAAGTCTGCTTAAGCCAAGTAACCCAATATCTAACACTGCACAAAAACTGATACCTTTGTAATTAATTAATAAGGAATCTATAAAATATACCTGATTCTCTTTGTGTATAATGGAGTGTGTATTATGCAGCACTTTTTCTGATTGTTGAATATCATTTTGTGTGAATTTATCCAGATTAGGCAACTGTTTTTCACGTCTGCACATAATTTTCATTAGTGGCACGATTCCACTGTCATAAAGGATTAGAAACATGTCATGATTTATTCTATTATATTATCTCATAACCAACTTAACTTTGCCCTATTTTGAAATATTTTTAGCATTGAAGACTTTAGATAAACTATCTAATTTGGCATGTGTCAGGGGTGTCAGTTATTGGTATCATTAACTATAACCCTGCTTATTTTTATTAGTATTAAAAAAATTAAAAGCTTTTGGTAACATTAATTTAAAGACAAAACAATCTTAATAAAATATTAGCGGCTGCTTTTATCAATTTCAAATGTTTTTCATTTAAATTTGTTTAATTCTTTCTGTTGAACTGACATCTATTGGGCAACTTAATATTTCCAAATAATTCATATAGTAAAAGAGTGTACCTATATAATATACATTGACAATTCTTATACAATAAAAAAACCTTTAATATTTACTTAACATATTAATGAGTATCCATCTTTCACCAACTTCTCTGGGTGCGATATTTTTCTTATTTAATATTAAGATTAATCCTCCCTCAAGTACATATACCAATTTTGATTCTATGTACTCGGAGAACAAAAGTTTGAAATTTGGACCCTAAGAGTAAAATTAAAAAAAGTTTCAAAGTGAATACTTATACATGACAAAGAACACACCCTCCAAAGTTCATATGTCTAGAATCAACAATTTAAGCCGTGCATAGATCAGGTCAGTCAATGAATCAGTGTAGATGTTGAATTTTATAAGTACAGATGTTTAATTTTATAAATGTACCCACCTTCACTTAACTATTAAACATTTTTTCATGAAAATATGTAAAGTGTGGCGCAAATTTATACAGTACTTTAATGACATTATTGAGTAAAAAAAAAAACAGTTTCAGAACCACTTCGTTAGAGGCGTTATTTAGAATCGTGATACTTTTATTTTTTACAATTTACATGTTGCCACACCCTTCAAGTCTGAATTCACATTTTGAAATAACAATAGAAAGCACAGACAATATAGTAACAAATGCGAAAAAGCATAAAATAAAATATAAATGAAAAAAAAATAAGCTTCTATAATTTAAACAATGCTATTTCCAAAAAACAATATTTTCATACAATACCTACTAATACATACCAAGCACTTTATTCCATATTTATTATTCACATTCTTTTGACAAAAATAAGAATGTTAAGTCAAATTAGGATCATATTTTATAACATGGCCTCCAATTAACTTTACCAAACCTTACAATACTAAAGCAATTGACTAATAGAAAACTTGTGATCATTTAGATTTTATCGATAATCAATAAAATTTATACGCAAAATGGTATCCATTACCTCCCATCGATCTTCTGGCCATCCATCATCATAACGTTTTCGTTCTAAACTGTTTATAAAATCATCAAGTTCCTGGTCCAACTTTTTACACAGCTCGAGTCGCTCTTTTTCGGACATATTTTTCATCTTAGTATTTTCAGACATTTTATACCACTTTTAAAAAAAAATATTTGAACAAGACTCACATACACCTGACAATCTAAAAGGGACTGAACAGGACCAGGACTATTGATTATTTTATACATAAAATTTTTATTACAAATAAAGCAAAAGTAATATTTATACAGCCAATCTATCAGTTCCATTATTTTTTAACCATGTAATATAAAAGTTTCTTTATTTTTATAGTTTCAGCTACGTTAAGATAATCACAAAAAAATTAAGTTGTATACTTTAATAACTTGTCACATTAATGACAAAACGAAAGAACATAGCATAAAATATTAAAATTAATACTACAATCTGCACATTACATAGTTACGCTTTTATTTTTAAAATATAGATAATTCTTTTGTTATAGAGATTTATTAACGAAAATATGATTTTCAATTTATGTTTAATAATTTTATTAAAACTATAAATTATATATTGAAAACTTCCAAATAAATTCTTGGATACATGCATTAAGTGCAGTAAAAGAAATATTAATCAACAATAGTTTAACATATAAAAACATACTAAGTACACCTTTAGCATAATAATGTATGTTTCGTTTTGAGTATTGAAGGAATTTTTAAAAGGCTTATCAATTGATTGTGACCATATCTTTAGAATATCATTTCTTCACTGATTATTCTAATTTACTAAGATTTAAGAACCGCTACTAAATACAAAAAGCATGTTGTTTCATTGATATATTTATATTTATTATAGAAATAAGTTATTTAAATCATTACTAATCAATGGTTATATCAATCAATACAGGATACCAGCTTCCCATTTTTTAACATACTCGCATTTCCTTATTTCTCGGGTTTCAAAATATTTAGGATATTGAGCTTTCTCTAATGGATGCCAATAATCGAGCACAAAGTCGAGTGGTACAACTACGCGCTTATGGGCCAGTCCTCCCGCACGACCCAAAGTATATGGAACTGTAGACAAACAATTCCACGTTATTTCTTTTTAACAGTTAAGTATAGTCAGTTACAAATTTAAAGAACAATTTTCATAATATTCAATTCCTAAGATTGTCAGCGACGTTAATGAATTTGAGATTTTAATTTATTTTTATAAATTAAAAAAAGTGGCAGCGAACTTTTTTAAGATTCCACTAAGTTGTTAACATTATGATAATGTTTACCGGTGGGCAAAGTACTGTCGTCGAAAAATATTAGCATCAGCATTTAATTCAACGTTCCAACTTTTCATATTAACAACTTTTTCGTTTAATAGTTCTGTTAATAGTGGAATAAATGATTAATGAATTTTTGAGTGTGAATTCGGGATCATACTTAAATTGAGTATTTTTATAGTACATAAATACTCACATTTCCCATTAAATATGGGATCTTTACACGAAAACGCCTCATGTTCTCCTAACCACAGCAGGCGCCGTTGCTCTTTGCAATCAGAAACGCATTTATTATCATCAAAGCGTTTCCGCAATAGTACTTGGTGGTAACGTACCACGTTCCTGAGACGGAAAAGTTAAGAATAGCTGGAATTGCTAGTCACAACAAATTGATATTTAAAAATTATTGTTAAACTTGTCATCCTTAAAGACAGCAATAAATCGTGTCGTATTACATCGCTACATATAAAAATTAAAGCCATAACAGGGGAGAAATGATGGTTTCAATTTCAATGAACTTTTTACTCTCCTAGTGAATACACTTGAAAATCGGTACACAAACTAGAGGGAGACTAATTTTAATATTAAAAAAAATATATCACGCCCAGAAATATAGGCAAGTGACAGCTAGAAAATATAAATCTCTTTATAATGATTATAATTATAAAGATTGTAGTATAATAAAGCCTTACGAGTTTATTTTTTTATACATGTCAATCTCTGGAATTCCCACAAAATATTTTTAGTGTTTTAGTTATGGAAGTTTAAAATATAAAGTCCTTGACGCAAGTGCGTGCCAGACAAAGTAATAAATATATTTTATTTTATACAAAGCGTCTATACTTTCTCAGTGCCTTCACCTTGCAAAAAGTTCGTGTAAACGTTACTTTTTTATTTTGTAGTTGTCACAATATTATATATACGACTAAAAAGAAATCATATAGGAAAAAGGGGCCCTTTTACTGATTTTTTTATACAGGACGCTAACCACTTCAGACAAGCATCTTGTCCGTAATTTATATACACCTTATATTTGCATACATTTATACGCAATGACTCGTTAAAGTAATATTCATACAAATAAAAAAAATAACGTGTCTCACCTTGGATAATAAAGAGATTCAGTCATTCTCATTGCCGTTTTATATAAACTCAATACTTTTTGAGTATGTGTTAGTATCCTAGAAGGAAAATCCATATTAACAAAACAATATATAATTAAATTTAATAATGCTAGTACTTTAACATTGTTTTATCAAGTTATATATGACACCGCACATCATTAACAACTTTTTTTAAATTCGATTTTTAAATAATGTAATATTTTCTATTTTTTAAATGGAAGACAATCAATTTTTGTGCCGACATTATATTTATGTAGTAATTTATAATAACATTTGAATGGTGGATAATAAAAATTAAAAAACCGATACATTTCTTCCACATTCAGATTGTCTGAAGGAGACTGCTTTCTGCAGTAAGACCGCCTTTTGCACTGCTAGCGTATTCTTTTACTTCGCTCTATTTGAAACAGATCCTTTCTTTTTATTTTGTTTCACGTGTATTTTAATTTGTTCTTGTAATAAAGACTATTCTATTCTATTCTATTGTACATCAATACGGTAATACATACTAAAATAGATAAGCTTCGAATTGAAAACCCCATGCATTTTTGAAAATTCAAGGAATATTGTTGTTAAAAAATTGCAATATTTGTCAATGTCAAAATTAAATACATAAATTATTATACAATGCAACAAAAATTTGTTAATGTCAAATCTTTTGTCAAATGCCAAATGAAGTCAGATTAACGTTTTATTTAATAAATGATAAATTTATAATGTATTATAATATATAATAATATTTTAATATATGACTGTAAAATATACAACATTATATAGTTGCCTAATCTGTAAGGACGTAATTAAACCTAAACTTTATCATTGAACATTTTGGTTTTATGACCGGCAATTAGTTTTTATTTTTAATAATGTCCGACGCTTGGGAAGAAATTCAAGCGGTGAAAAGCAAACGAAACAGTCTAAGAGAAAAACTCGAGAAAAGAAAAAAAGAGCGCCAAAATATACTCGGTGCGGCTCTTGTTAGTGATAAAGGAGAATGTCTATCATACAGCAAAGACAAGTCCGTTTCCAGCCCGGCTTCTCAAAAAACTGAAGGTAGAGCTAATATTTACTGGTCTTTGGTTACATTATTACAATACCAACTTTTTATACATGCACAACTTACCTACATAATTAAATATTAATGTGTTTATCTATTTCATTGTATTTAAATCATATTAAATTATCAAATTATGAGCATTCAATTTATTATCGTCTAAAAATTAAAGAAAGGGTATATTTATTGTGTGTATATACATATTATTGTGTGTATATATATTTATTGTGTAATGACCAAGATATATGGATATACACTGGATGGTGAAAGGTTATTAATGAAATAGTTATAATTATCATTAATTAATTGGTTAGAAAATATCCCTGAAATTAAATGCAGGACCTCCACATTACAAGACAAGTGGTACAAAACTGTGGTAATTGGGGGGCATTCAAATCTTTTGAAGGGCAAGTAAAGCTTTTCAATTTCTTTAGTAATACTGCCACTAAATACATACTCCGTTTAAACTAATTACTATGTAATAATTATTATTTTATTTGATGAAGCTAATGAAAAATGTTCTTAATATTGTAGTACCTGAGAAGCCAAAGCCACCAGTACCGGTTGCTTCATTAGAAGTGCGCCTCTTACAAGTTCTATCGGACATGCAATTACAACTGCCTGCTACAGCCAGTGCCCTGATGCCGGGTCTTGGTGGCGTGGATACAGGAATCGTAGCAAGTTTACTTCAAAAGTTTGCTACACAGAAATTAATTACGTAAGTAATTGTTAAAATTAATTCCCCATTATTATATTAAGCTGGTGTTTCATTTAAAAATCATATTATTTTATCACAAATATAATTTATTCATTTATTGTTTATGCACAACAATATCATAATAGAAACAGCTTTAATAGAAATTACGAAATATAAAACAGTACAGCGATGATGTTTAGATCATACAGAACTCATTACAAGTACTTTATAATGCGGCTTGATATAAGAGACATAAACATGATATCAACAAATTTCCCTATTTGTTGTGTAAGCGCTGAGGTGTTTTCTTTTGAGCATTTTCAACCATAGTGCTTTTTTCTGGTCCAGTGATGTCTTCTTGTGGTTTATTTACATAGTGAATTCGAGGGATACTTATTAATCAGTGACTCGAGTACAGTCATTGTTTCGACTTTCCTTTGGATATAATAGGGTAGAATCATTGTCATAGTCCGATAGGGGCCCTGACCGCACGTCCGCTCTCGTACTGAGTTTTTGTGCAACGACATCGCTTCGCGCACTTTTGACTGCAGTAGCTGTGTTCGGTTCTTCTGTTTCGTCCTCGTGGCTGCCGTCGCCATACACGGGGATTTTTTGACGGGTTCGCCTGTTTTCTCGTACCCGTATAGCTAGAGATCGATCCGCGAGTGTACTTCGGTGGTCGAACCCGCGTGCTCATCGCCCGGTAGGTAGATAGGTTTCGTCGTGGTTTGAGCAATCGCATTAGGCGCATTGCTCACTCGCTCGTCGACGTCGTAATATAATAAAATTTCCTTCTCGAAGGTGCAGACTACCACGCAGGGAATCCGCGTCCACGTTTCAACCGTGGACGATTATAGGCGCATGTCGCGCAAGTTTTGGGTGCTCAACATGAGGTTCCATACCTACGCGCTGCCTTCAGGCAAGCATCTGCGCATAGTCATCCGGGGCATGCCCCTAGAGATCTCCCTAGACGAAGTCATTCAAGACCTCGTCGACCAGGAAATTCTCGTCATCATAGACCGACGGATGACTAGTCTCATTGTCCCGTTAGTGTTAGGCCGGGTACAACCCAGATTCTTGACCGTCGCGACGTTTAACGCTGATGGCCTGGCTCCTCAGGAGGAGGAGATAAAAGCGGCAACACGACATCGACGTCATGCTAGTGCAAGAGACATTTCTCAAGTCGTCCCGAAGGAACCCACTCACTGCCAACTGTCACCTAATCCGGAACGATAGGTTAACTAACATAAAGGGTGGCACCCTTATTTACTTCAAGAGGGAACTGCATTCCATACCTATATCCACAGCTAGGCAATTTAGAAGTCTCGGCGTGCAAGGTCGGCCTCACCGGGCATAGGCGCCCGCTTCACTGACGCGAGTGTACGTCGTCCGCAATCCAGCGGTCATCAGTTTTAGACTTAGCCATTCTTAAGGACGTTACTATACCCGTCCACTCTATCGAGACGCATCGTGCGCTCATTTCCGACCATAGCCCGGCCATCATCAAGCTGGGCCGGTGCGGAGATGAGGTCCCTCTGACCAAAAGCTCCGTCGACTGGCGACGCCTGGAGGTCAAACTTCAGACCACACAGTCCCAGCACTTGCACGATATCCTCGACTCGATCGAATCGCCCCACGCAGCCGTACGGGCGGTCGAATCGATCACTCGTCACATCTCGGCAGTCGACGAATGTACGCAGGTAGTGCCCGAGTTGGAACAAATAATTCGGTGCACTCCCCGTCGACATACGCCGCCTTATCCGAGCCAAAAACGCTGCCATGAGACGTTACGATAGGTACCGTTCCGAAGACAATCGTGTCCAAGTGCGCCGCCTACAAAAGACGGTAAAGAGCGAATTAGAGAACATCGCTCGGGCAGGTGGGACTCACTGTTCGAAAGTCTCGAGCCCGCCCAGAACGCCTACTGGCGACTGTCCAGGTGTCTCAAGACGAAGAGTAACGCCCACGCCACTCTCCCATTAGTTAAGGACGTGGATGCGTAGTTAGCCTTCGACGATGCTGAGATTACAGATTGTCTCACCGACTGTCTGGAGATCCAGTGCACTCCATCAACAACGCCCGTCGACTCTGCTCATTTGGAGGCAGAATCGGCACGTAGGGCTTCCATCCCTCCGGAGGGTCCCGCGTTAGTGCCAGTCACTGTGGACGAAGTCTTCAACCTCATCAGGGAACTCAGATCGAAATCCGCTCCCGATCATGACGGCGTCTTCAACAGGACGTTGAAGTGTCTCCCCGCAGCTGAACGTCCTGCTAGTGCAGATTTTCAACGTCCTGCTCTCCAGCTGCTCCTTTCCCGAAGCCTGATAAGAGGCCGTGGTAATGGGTTTCCTGAAGCCCAGCATTCCCAAGAACCTTCCCTCTAGCTATTGCCCCATCAGCTTCTCTCCTGACAAGGGTTTACGAGCGCCTCATCCAGGCGAGACTTCGTAGGCTCGTCGAGGAGAGAAATCTCCTCCCCGACAAGTAGTTCGGCTTCCGGCAAGGTCACTCTTGCGTTCGTCAAGTCCATAGTCTGGTCGAACATGTCCTCAGCGGTTTCTCGCGCAAGCGACCACTTCAGACTCGCCGTCTTCTTTGATGTCGAGAAGGCCTTCGACAAGGTGTTGAACGACTACTTGATGTGCAAGCCGTACTCAATTCAAGTGTCCGACAGGCTCGTCTCCATCATACGACCCGACCTGACGAATCACACCTTCCGTTATCGCGCTGGCAGCGCTCTCTCGAACTGCCAAAGGGGTTTTAAAAAAGACAAAGCTTAATATAATCTTTATCCAAGTCGGTCAACTTCTAATGGTTGGATATAACCTGGACTATTTGCTATATGTTTTCTCTCGTGTCTCTGATATACCGTCAAAGTATTTAACATTACTGTAATTGCAAAATAATCACCATAGAGTTCTTTTTTTTTTTACTTTTAAACAAAGAAAGAATTGGCAGAATTAAAGCACTCTTAAGAAGTTTCTATGTAGATACACATAACAGAAGAACTAAACATACATGAATTTAATTGAAGATTGTCAATTATGGAGTCAAATTTTAAGAAATTTAAAAATTACCTTATTTATGTACTTATTTTTTAATTCATTATAAAAATATTAATAAAATTAATTTGTTATTTTTATTTAAATTTGTTTTTTCACTGATTTAATTGATAAATTGCTATTTCATTTAAACTTTTGAACCCTTTCTAGTACATTGACTCTTTTTCTTTTCTTCCTTTTAAATATACTTGCAAGTAAGTAGAACTGTTATTAAGAGATAACTTTTAAAATACTGTTATAACAGCTCGTAAAAATATATTTTTACAGAATCAAGGAACGTTTAGAGGGTTCTACTGATGCTGAAATTGAAGTGGTGAGTGCAGAATCTGTGAGACTCGGAGCTGTAATGGCAGCTTTAATTGAGGAACAATCCGCTCCCACTAAGAGAAAAGGTATGTAATGAAAAAATAGTATCTGTATCTTTTAATACAACATCTATTTGTTATTTTTAACACCTTTACGGTTAGCTTTGAATGGGTTACACGTCTTTTAAGATTTATAAGTCAAGATAAATTTGTTTTCAATAATATTAATATGATTTTTTTTTAATATTTGCAGGTAATAGTTCTACAGATGAGAGCACAAATGCAAAGATATCAAAGAGTTCAACTGACGACAAGAAAACTGTTAAAACTGATACTGACATTATGGTTTGTAAGCTTATTGCTTATCTGAATTGATTTTTAACATTGCAAATAAAATAAAATGTAGAAAAAAAATATGTTTAACATTTTTTGTTATACTGTAAAGTATAACAGAATTGTATTTAGGCTGAATTTTACGAATTGTTTGACATTTTTTTAATCAATAAAACATGTAATTTAAAAATAAATGTTTTTTTCCATTATCTTTCAATATATTTAAAGCAAAATATGGGGAAATCCCAAAAGTTATCTTAGAATAATGAATATATATAGTAAAGAGCATTTGTTAAAAAGAGGCAGATAAGAAATCTCTACGAGTTATGGGTAACAAAACATTTTTTAGTTATGTGATCAAATTTTTTTTAAATCATTTAACACTGGAAAAGCTCAAAAAACTTTTATCTGGAAGTACTTAGTTGATTACCATCAAACAAACCAGTGCAAATTGCAATTTAAGGTTTTTATTTAAATCAGTTTTATTACAGTCTCTGTTGGCAATGCCATCAAGTAGAGAGAAGGCAGTGAAGAGGGTTGGAGAAGAGATAATGGATCTTTTAAGTAAGCCAACTGCCAAAGAAAAATCACTAGCTGACAAGTTTAAAAGCCAAGGAGGTTTGTACCTGTTAACAATTTTTTATTTATAAAAAATAATCATACTTTATGTTTATTCCGGTGTAAACTTAATTATTAAGAAAATACCTAATTCCTTTGTTCAGTATAATGATAACAGGCTCTAGGTAAAACAAGTGCTATTATATTAACAAAATCACTGGCACAACTTTAACATAAAATGCAGAGGCGACGAAATTTTTTTTTTCACTAACTATACCAACCTTATAAAAACTTTCAATCTCTGTTATATCCCCATCAAGTTTTATTCTTGAAATTTATTATTAAAGTAAATTATTGTTCTATTAATAAAAAGTAAATAAAATTCAATGGATAAGGAATTTCTCATTACTACAAAAAAACTGATAGTATTAAAAAAATCACCTAAAACCATTCACAACTCATTTCACATTGATTAAACCCATTTAACCTTTTATTGGCTTAATTTCATTTTAAATTATTAGAGTTCAGAATTAAAAGTAAGCAATAACAAGTTTACACATTAAATACAGAGAAAAGAATCCTGTTATAAAGTTTACGAAATATGTAGTATTTCTACGTACTTGTCGATAGTTTTTTATTTTACACCGTGAATATACACGTAAACTATTTCGCAGAACAAATTCTAATGGACGTGTACACACGTTAAACGCACTTGTTAATATTTGTAATATAATATGTGAACAAAAATAGAATTTTGCCATTACATATATAACATAGTTTCTCTTTATCATTTTACTCAACTGTGAGAGTGTATAGTTTTTTTTTTATCTCAATACCGCCAAATTTTCTCTGGGTATTCTATTGTCCTCTGAAAGGCACTGAGAACCTATGATGAATAGATTATGAATTTTCAGGTGCACAAGTAATGGAGTTCTGTCCGCACGGCACTAGAGCTGAATGCGTGCGCGCTTTTAACGTACAAAAATCCGATGTAGACGACAAACATACAACGGAGCAAGGCTATGAATGCAAGAAATTGCATTTTAAGAAAATCATCCAGAGTCACACCGACGAATCGCTCGGTGACTGCTCATTTTTAAACACATGCTTTCATATGGACAGCTGCAAGTAAGTATTTTATTTTATTTTATTTATCAAAGTGAATGTATGAATGGGAATTTTTTTATGGTTATGGGCTAAGACTTTACCTCGATTTTACCTGATGTTGAGTGACAATAAAGCTATAGATAGTGAAGATTGTTCACCCAGAATTTTTCTGGCTCTCACACGCATGACTGCCGGAACACAGCAATGTTGTTATGGTGGTATATTGACATTGAGGGTATCTATCCCACAGTCCGGTTTGAGGAAATGCTACCATCATCCAGACTCAACTTCTCCTGTGGCCCGGGAATTGAACATAAGACCTTACATTATACTATATCAGTTATGTATTAAGCAAAATATATACATATCATAACATTATATTTGTAGCCTTGAAACAAAAGATGCTTAGACTTGTCAGCAAAGTAGGTTTGCCAGCTAGATATAATAGGTGATATTCCGTTCGATATATAAAGTATTAAATAAATAAATTTTTAATATCATACAATCTAGAAGACTAGATTGTGTCCTAAATTATTAGTCCTAGAACTTGTTACATTAATATTTTTTCAGGTACGTCCATTACGAGGTGGATAATGCAGACCCCAACATAACTAATAAAACAGCCATTGAACCGCCAGCAAAAAATTCTCACAATGGTAATATTGTTAATGGATGCTTACTGATGTAAAATTACACATTTTTTAGTCTTTGCTTGGATTTGAGAAATTATATTGTACAATGTATTTATAATTATTCAATTCGTTTCACTTGAACACCTACACGTGTAAGACATTATGTAAAAAAATATCTACTATTTATTCTTTTCCACACAATATATTCGGAATCTCAGACTTCACCATTTAAATTATGTTTTTCAAAATTTTTTCTTTCATTTATTATCGTGTAGGTTATGTTGGTACATAATTACAATGTTATGTTCATGTACGATATAGTGTTTTTATTTACAGGCACAACATTAGCTACGAAACCGGATGGCGTGTTGACTCTCACACCTCCGCAATGGATACAGTGCGACTTGCGTTATCTGGATATGACGTTTTTAGGTGAGTTTTTCTAATCAATGCAGTAATTATATTATTTTTTATTTTACTATTAGTTACCACGAGAACCCGATTTCACACGATTTTATGGCAGTGAGGCTTAAAATGGTGAAGCACGTTCGCTTCAATCCTCTTTCTCATATTATAACAACCAGAACAGCAACGATCTTATAGCGGTATATTAACAATAGGAAATTAGGATCTAGCCTTGCAGGTTTCCTAAACATTCTTTTACTACTTAAGCTGTGTTTGATCTAAGGGACTTTGTGTTACAAGGCTAATGATTAGCTGAATAAGTAGACTGGTATCAGGGATCGATTGATGTAATAAATGATATTTGTAAATAGTGTAAGGACCAAGATGGCAGATGATTAAAGTAATCGTGACTAAGATCACCGACATAACCCAATGGAAATGCCATATTCAAACTCTAATTCAAAATATACTCATACTTTATTTAATGATTAAAATTATTTTATTTTATTTATGAACAAATCCATCCAGATGGGACATTGTTGTAAAAACGTGCGCGCGACCTTATAAATGAGTTTTTCACACGACTCAGGCGAGAAAAACGAATACATAATTCTTATTTATTTCAAGTGTTAATATTATGGATATCTGATTTAATGTGGTAATTATTTAAGTTTTAATGCACAGCCTAATATATGGTTAGGCTATAGTTAAAATACTACAATACAGCTACATATACATTATATTGGTAATGGGCGGGGTACATTAATCGAAGGCCCGACGGCGGATGGGGCGAGTGGTGGCCGGTAGAGGTAAAGCTGGAGGGCCGACGATCTGCCGAAGGTCGCGAGAGGCATTTACCCAGCAGTTTGCGTCTAGCGGCAGATGACGATGATGATCTGTTTCAAAGGAAAGTTTGCTGTGATAATGGCGGATCCACCGTGGGACATACACATGGAGCTTCCATATGGCACAATGTCGGACGACGAAATGAGATGCCTCGGAGTACCCCAGCTACAAGACAGTGGACTCATATTCCTATGGGTGACAGGCAGGTAAGCGTAAAAAGTAAGAAATTTTAAACTTAAACCACTTTCGCTCTCAAGATTGTTACACGTCGTTTATTAGTCACACTATTTCATTGTATCTTTATAAACAAAGACATGTGCGGGTTATTGCGCGTTTCTTTTGGTTACTACTTACTTGATATCTCTTATAAATATGGGAGTCTTTAATTTCCATTTATCGTCTGTTCGGTCAAAAATATTTAATCGCAAAAATACATTAACAATGAATTAAATTTGCAGCAGTTTCCATAAGAAAACAAATCGACCAAGAAGTAGGAAAAACAAACTTATGTCAGACATACAAGTAAACCGATGTATCGATTAAAATCCGTCTTTCTTAATTTAAATAAAATATATTCGTAAATGAATTAACCTTTTTTTTTTAATAGGGCAATGGAACTCGGTCGCGAGTGCCTGAAGCTGTGGGGCTACGAGCGCGTGGATGAACTGATCTGGGTGAAGACCAACCAGTTGCAGCGGATTATACGCACCGGACGCACGGGCCACTGGCTTAACCACGGCAAGGAACACTGTCTGGTAAGCGAACTAGAGTTAGTGATGATCGGGAATTCGTTAATGTAAATTAATATATGTGATATTGGGTTCCATCTCTATATAACTTGATTATACTTAAATAACTTGATCGATTTCCGGCATTTTTTTTTTTGAAAAAAGACATTTCTTATTCCCACATGTTGCAAAATTAAATTTTTGCAATTGCTGTAATTTTCTCACACCTGTATCCCTGTTCATATAACTATGCTGTATAAAAACATTTCTTCTAATAATTTTAATCTTCTATAATGTAGAATTTCCCAAATTTTTTGTTTAACTCCTGGGTTTTTATTACTTTTTATATTTCAAAGAGCTTTTGTTTTAGAAACACAACAACAAAAATTTTCTCAACAAGTATTTTTTTATATTTGTCAGCTGCAAAAATGTCTGACTTGTTAAAATAAATATGGTTCGGATTACTAGTATGAATAGTGGTACTGTTTGTTTTAAAACCCGTCTAGCTAGCTACCAACCTCTATAGCAACACTGTTGTTTGGTTCCAGCAGTCATAAATGTGAGTTTGTATATAACGAGCCGTCACTCTTCACCATCTATGATCTCATTGTCACTAAACATCATGTGTCAATTGAGGACAAGTGATAGCCAATTGTCAATAAAAAAGTCATTATTTATGCCACCTTTTAGGGGAATAATCGAAATTTTACTGTAAAAAATAACATGACATATTTGTCTACAAACACATTAGGTGGGTATGAAAGGCAACCCGGAGAATTTGAACCGCGGCCTGGACTGTGACGTCATTGTTGCGGAGGTGAGGGCCACTTCGCACAAGCCGGACGAAATATACGGTATCATCGGTAAGCAAATGGGACAATTACATTTTTAGTCACTTGTGCAGTTCTTTCAAATTACTATACGTTTTCATAACCCTCCTCTCTCTTAGACTCCTCGGCTGCGGCTACCCCGTGAGATGTTTTCTTTGAATAAGCTCCAACGTGTAATGTTTATATTTTTCCTTTCCGATGCGTTCCACCATGTGCGCTCCCTGATTCAACTACCTGCTTCTCTCATTCTTGTGTAAAAAAAATGTTTTATTGAAGATATCACAACCTCGTGTAGAATTACAGTGACTTACGTCTCCTTTTACGCAAACCATTTACTAGTAGCAAGAAATGCCCTGTATATTATTTTCAGTTTTTATATACGAACTTAAATTAAATTTAAGTTTAAAAAATCATAAAACTCTTCATTATAGAAAGACTGAGTCCCGGCACTCGGAAAATAGAACTTTTTGGTCGACCCCACAATGTTCAGCCTAATTGGTAAGCTATTTCTTTATCATTTTTTAATAATACAAAATTTTACGTATTAATTTATGGAAACAGGCAAATCTGTCACTAACAATATGGAATGGAAAATAAATAATCATATCTTATCTAAGTGCAACATTAAAGCACTGATATTTTCCTGAAAATACCATCACTACTTTATTGTGTCAGAACTTTCTTTTTTCTAATTTCCTATGAAAATCTTAATTCACTAGTCACGGTAAGTCGCTCTCACTATTATTGATGACTTCTTTTTATTATCTTTGACTGCCTTCGTGGCAGTGGTTTGCCACTTGCCTTTTAACGCGAAGGTCCCGGGTTCAATTTCCCGGGCCACAAGTTCACTTGAATCGTGATGATAAAATTTTTTGAAACTCCTAGTTAGCTAGCATCCTCGATGTCAATCCGCCACCAGAACCGCATTGCTGTGTTCTATTTGTGAGACATGTGAGAGTGTCCAAAGTGTTTTGGGAGGACAGGTACGAACGTGTCACTTACGTTAGGTGTAATCGTTAAGTTGTTTGATTTCGCTGTGGGTACATTCGACAGGATCACGCTAGGCAACCAGGTGGACGGTGTGCGCCTGGTGGACCCCGACTTGATAGCTGCGTTTAAGAAGCGGTATCCGGACGGAAACTGCATGGCGCCGCCTACTGAACCCGGATTGGCTTGATGTCTCACTGACTTAGTGCTTGAACAACTGATACTACAGTGTGTAAGATATAGTGCAGTGTTATACAAAGACCAAACAATGTTTGTTATATGGTTTTTATACACTGTGCGCTAATAATATCGCGGTATATTTCTTTTATCAGCAATGGGTTACGACTTTTTCGCGACTAGACAAGATATAACTTAGTGCTTTCAATACAATCCCTGTACAATCTGATTTTGTAATGTGATCTGTGACGGTAAAGCACACTAACCTAGAAATACCATATTCACTCTCTTTTTGAAGATGACCACATCATATTATGTTAAATGATAATCAACTCATATATGGTGAAGCATGCTTGCTAAGAATAGTCTGGTTATCATATGTATCACTGCTGGAACATAGCAATGCTGTTATGACGACAGTGACATTGAGGGATTACCGATTGGTTCGAAAAACCTTACCTTTACTCAGACTACATCATTTCATTGGATGATACTCCAGACCTTCCATGTTACAAGATCGTAAACCACTGCCCCACAGAGGTAATCAAGAATGGTTATTAATAAGTCAATGTACTGACTTAAGCTGAACTAAATAAACTAAGTTATTGTTCATACAAGTGCTTCTAGACAAACAGTATTCAATTAGAAACTACAACTGCCATAACTCCAGAGAGAAACAAATTGGCCCATAGCTTATAAACTTTAAGGTCAAGATTTGAATAGCAGGTGCTGTTTAAACCTTTTAGAATTTCCCAGCTCTTAATGTTTTTTTGTGTTACATTCTTGCAAATTTATAACTTAAGTTTTTAAGGATAATCTTAATCTTGACTTGAGTATTAGATGTTGACATATGTATATAAAAAAGATAGGTTGCAAGATATGTTGTACATAACAATGTTTAAGAATAAATATGTTTTATTATACAACATGTTTACAACTCACAATGAATTTACAAAAAAAAACCCTCACAATAAGTTCCTAGTTAATTCTTGCCTTGGGTGAAATAAGTTTATCCTGGCTTATCCGTGACGAGCCAGACACACTCCTAATTTTTGTCGGACTGTGAATCATTCATCAATACTTATTGTCTGGATGTATTTATAAGTTCATTGATAATAGAGCTCCTGTTAAGAG
Organism: Pharmacophagus antenor; assembly: GCA_018245475.1. Lineage (NCBI taxonomy): Eukaryota > Metazoa > Arthropoda > Insecta > Lepidoptera > Papilionidae > Pharmacophagus > Pharmacophagus antenor. The sequence continues at coordinate 17,248 of DWQX01000938.1, forward strand.
AAAAACACTTTAAAGTTACGAAATAAGCTAAATATGTATCTTTAAATTTCTTCACTTATTTAAACCCTCCCTATATTTGGCAAGTTTTTTTTTTCTTCGGTGTTCAGGAATTCAATAAAAAATAGTTTTTGTTAAATATCAAAAACACTTTAGCGTAAATGCATGTTTTATTTAACCACTTAAAGAACATTGCGAAATGGGATGTTTCCGAAGTAAATATTAGTTGAACACGATTACTGTAACTTTATTGGTTAAAATGAGTTAATCATTGCGGCTAGATAACCATCCGAGAATCCACCATCCAGAAACCACGCTCACATTATCAGTGTACTGATATTAGATATTACAGGTGTCTACATTTGAGGGCCTAAATATTTTGGATGGCGTAGTCTTTAAATATTTCACTGTTGATTTGTTAATTAAGAAACAACCACTTACAACTTCTGGCTACGCTTTTTGTCTATACCAACTCCGGATGGCTTTTTCGTAATTGTTACTTTAGGTTTAGACAAAACACTGAAAAAAATAGTTTTTATAACAGATAAATTATTTTAATTTTAGCTTTACTATAATTTATAAATCAAAAACAATATTTTTCTAATTTCCCATTCTTTTAATTGCAAATACTACGACTAAATTATAATTTCAACGTATTTCGCCACTATACGTGACTATTACGTTATAGTGTTTATTAAATGACAATTGTTTTTTTATCAGCAATAGGCAAACACGACCTCAATTTTACATCATGACAAGTGATAATGAGGCCGTAGGCCTCATCCAAGAAAAGTGTTAAACAACCGAAATGGGGTAATTAATGCTATACAATAGAAGAGTCAATAAGTTACGCTCATTAAATGAAAATGTTCGATACGTCTCGTCTATACAATTATTTCGCTAATTAAAAAACCCTCCATATAGGAAACATGTTCAATATACTACTTGGCGACATGAATAAACTATGTGAAAAACCGTATTGTTTACTGCACTGAAATAAATTTTTATAGACGTCTCCGAAAGATAAAAAGGTCTTATAATATCTGTTCAACGAGATCGTAGAATAAAATTTTACAGGCTTTCAGCAAAACATCTAGTTTTAAATAGTTATAAATAGTAATAATACCTGTCCTGATTATTGCGATTTGTCGCATTCGTTCTTTCATTAAAAAGCGATTCACGTAATCTTCTTTGATACTAGAAATATATATATTTTTATTACTCAATATCTATAAGAGTGAACATAGTACAATATATGAACAAAAGTCATGTTAATATACGCTCTCTCTGTGTTCTGAAATAAAATTATAACAAATATCAGAAGGTTCTTGAAGATAAATTTATGATATATGTTATGTCCCAAAGCCCCAAATTTCTGTGTATGTTAAAATATTTTGTTTTGTACATTACAAATAGTTTATAAGCAAAATTTTAATAATTACTTATTTAGCATTTATTTTTTTCTATTGTAATGAATAAAATGTAACAATTTCTATTTTCACTTATAAAGAGAATAGATATTTAAAAAATGTGTGCTATTTTCGAAATTGTATAGAATAAAAGAACTACTTGAATTACAGTCTACTCATAATTGATCGACATCTAATATTTTTTCGGTTTACAAAATAAATTAAACTTTAATTTGAATAATCTAATCAAGAGCTCATTATTTTAAGTATAAATTTGGAACCTATAACTTCAACATATAAATGGTCTTCACGTTGTGATCGCGACCGACATAACCCGTGCCGTAACGTCGGTAACTAAAAGGTAGGCATGTAATACGTAAAATATTATTGGCGCTATATAAACTCGAAAGCCTAATAACCAAAAAATCAGCACATTTTATTAAAAACATATACCTTGATACTGTTGAGCATGTCCCCTTGCGTCGCGGTGGGACGCTCGTCGGAGTGCACGCTTGGCGCGCGCTTGGCCGAAGGCGCGAGGCGTCGCGCACCGAGCGATGCGGCCCCGATGGAGCCTGCACCGTTCGCGCCGTATCGCGGCGCATTCACTACATTCACGCGAACAAACAATTTGAGCATGTATCAGACTTGATTATTTTTGTTTTGTAATTGTTCAATTCGCCTCGTACAAAGCAGATAAAGATCAAATACATACAGCGATTTTTTTTTTCCTTTATGGAAAAGTCATAAATCTAAAATCCACACATTGGCTGTGTGGATCTGGTTTAAATCAGATTTTATATCCATACAAGTCGAAGAGTTGCAGACGTGCAACTAGTACACTTATTTTAATTATTATTACTAAATCAACCCTTGACTGCATCTCATAATTTCAAATGCCTAGCTGTTAATTAACTTATAGAATAATTTAATTTTGGTTTTGTATGTTGTTTTAAAAAGAAAATTGTTATATTTTTTTACATTGGCGTTGTGTTGACATCCATAAAAATTGATTGCCAACAAGATACTAATACAAAAAATACTGTTATCAAAAATGTTTGTTAACTATATAAATATTATTTTTATTTTATAGACACTTCATCTCCATTGTCTTAGGCAGCGAGACACAAACAAGAGATATAACTGTGAGCAAACCTAATTAGAATAAATTCACTACTTCTAAATGAAATTATTGCTGAATGGAAGGATACACAAAAAACCATAAAATTTTTTTTCCTCAGCTAGTGGATCTAATGTACAGTTACGTAGCTTACTAAAAATAATATTGAAGTATAATTTTTCCAATTTTCTGTAATACATCGAAGATATTTTTTATAGTAGCCCTGTATTTTGATGATAATGGTAATGGAGGATTTAAAATAAACAACATCACAGAAATATCTTACACTGCCCTACTACAACTATGCTCTAAAATTGATTCAACATATTTTTATTTTACATTACTCAACAAAATAACAGAAAAAGTTAATTAACAAAAAATGTATTTCTTCTAAGACTAAAAATCCATGTTATACTAATATAAAAAAAGTCAGTTTTTGTGTATTAAATAAGTAAGCAAGGTTTGCTAGTTCTTTAGAAGAAAACACTGGCAAAAGTCATTAATGGGTATAAAATATTTATGTTAAATTAGGAAACAAATAATATGAAAGATTACTATCTCACCTATCTACAGTTGTTCGAATATCCACTAAAATATCGGTAAAAAAAGAAAGTTAATTTCACAATAGTTTAACTAAATAACTCTTGCAGCTTGTACATGGCTTGAGTGGTGGATTATAGCTATGACAATAATTTTTTTTTAACTTTTATAGGTTTGTAAGAAGCCCAAGGAGTAGGGCCTTATCTTAAAAGTGACAAAGGATTTTTAAAGAACTGACAATTGCTAAAAACAGACATTACATGCTAAGATCATTATATCTTGTTGAACATTATAAGGTAAAATTTATACAGATGACTTGTTTGAGAAAAAAAAATATCACTGGTGACAATACAGTGCAACCTTATTAATGAATCTTAATGAGTACATTTAACTATCCTTGGCTTTAACTGCATTTGCATTTTCTGTTTCAACTGTTTTATTCTTATTTTCTTCTAACTCCTTCAATCTTCCTTCTTCTAGCTGCTTTCTAAATGTAGAAGGCCCGGCAAATGTTGCTGCAGAATTATTTGTCTCAGGAAGATAAACTTCATAAGTTTTAAAATACTTTAATATTGATTCAACATCTTCTTGTTTTAGCTTATATTCAAAAGCAATTTTTGAGGCAGTAATTTCTTCAGGATTCATTTGGTGTGATTCCAAAAACTCTAAAGCTTTCCGTAATGTAGTACGTCCATAAGGAATTCTTTCGGGTTCTTTAAAACCCAATTCAAAGTCTTGAACTTGTTTTCTATCTTGAGGAAGCGGTCGATTAGGATTATTTTGTATCTTCTCTTTAGTAACATCATCTTCCGGCCTGCCGTGAGAAGTTACATAAACTTTTTTTAACCTATCATCCAGGACGGCGTCTTTTTTATCGAGCATATCATCCAAATCAGGAATAGCCTTCAATGTCCTATTTAAATCTTCGATAGCAGACTCATATTTGGGAGCGGGTATTGGTTTTTCTTTAGATAAAATTCGGTGGGCACGATTTTCTACATTAAATGATTTTAAAGGCCTTAACGCTCTCGACACTAAAGCACCCATTTCAGGTGGCTTTAGTTGAATTATTTTACTTGTGCTAATGGTCTTCTCACATTAAAATAAATAATTTATTTTATAAGCAATTTAAACAAGGTTAGTTTTTACTTTGACGTTTGACACTGACGTTCTTGTTCTAAACTTAGAGGTACAACTAAATAAACCAGTCAATGCTTTACCAGATTCTTATATAATCTATAAACTCTGAACCGACACCGTCATTTGATATATAATTATTTTATTTATTTATCAATATTTACATGTATATACATGTACTCGTATACACAAAAACTTAGAAAAAAAAACAAATATATTTTACATAAACACACTCATTTACGATTACAGTCGCGGTGCACAGATAACCAGTAGGTAGAGAAACGACTATCGCGAGATTGAGTAAATGCTTTCAGAATATTGTTATCCGCTTGTTCAAATCGAAGGGATACAAATTCTGATTATGGAAAAATAACCGACCACCCCCTCGGCTGCAAACAATATAACTAATAACCTTAATCGTATTATGTAAACAGCAATTTAAAACATCGAATGCTAACATAGCATATATTTTTCTCTAAAGAAATTTTTAGTGCATTTCAGAAAATGTAGTAAAAAACACACAAATTGTATTTAACTTTTTAATATACATTCTACTAATGAAGTGAATATATTTTCTAAAGTAAACTTACATTTCAGCCTGGACAGAGCATCATGAATGGCAGACCTTGAAGAATCTCTTCTCTTAACTGTTCTTTCACAAGGCAACGTATTAGTTGCACGCGTCTCGGCTACCTTTCTTATTGGAGATGGACTGGGGCTACGTCCCAGGCGACGTCGGTAAGACGCTTGACTTGTATCTTTTACAACATAAAATTATAGATTATAATGAACTGATATATTACAGTATATCAAGATATGTATTTTGAATATATTTTAAAGAAAATTCACGCCATCAAAATGGTTGGAATATTAATCAACACACAAGATTAAAAGTTATCTTCTTGAAGGGCAAATATTAGAGATAGTATTGTTTTTTATAATATAAACCGACGAGACTGACGCGCCCTTATTTTGAAGGATTATGTAAAGCTTTACCCATAGGTATATATCTAGAGCTTACACGATAGTTCATTTAGCTATTAACATTAATACATTTCTTTTTCCTCGTTGTTAAATTGTTCAGTTACGTTATGTTATAACATTTATTGAAAAGTTTAACCTGGATTAGATGTCAAATTGCGACTATTATTTCCGAAGCTGATGTATTCAGATGGCTTCGACGTAGCGAATGTAGGAGTAAACTGTCTGTCATAACGATCTCTGTATGTGCTAGATCGCATCAAAAAATCCTGAAAATGTTAAAGGTACAAGTATTGTGAACAGATTTTATTCAATATTCACGAAAAATTACTCTTTAAGATATATTGCCATTTGTAGATTTAATAAAATACTAATGGTTTGAATATGACTCAATGGTGTTTAATATTTAGGAAATTAACACACGCACGACGCTGTCATTAAATGTACACCTAGGGCTCAAACCCAATCCCATAGAGACAATTTCAAAGACCTCACTTCGAGTTCTGCATCTCCATCTGAGCTTTGGATGAAAGCGAAGTGCAATTTTCATTATTGCGGCTAAATAACATAATACAAGATCGTTCATCTAATTCTTTATTTAGGTGGATGCTATGTGAGAAAATTTTACCATTTTGAATAAAAAAAAATTAAAAGCCCTTTTATGCAATATTAGAATATTGACTTGTCGCTAATGAACTTTTATTTACTTACTTTTGCTTCGTTTACAGTTTTGACAATTGGACCTTGAGTTGTACAAAAAGTAGGCATAGTAGCGAATCCGCCACATACTTTTTTATTATCCTGAAAATATGAACTCATTACAGTTCTTAATAAGGTATGTAGTCATACGAACGCATCAATAAGCAACATACTTGATAATTTGAAGGATTCTTTTTACTTAGAGGAGTAACTGTATACTCTTGCGAAGACCATCGGTGAGGCCGGGGTTCCCCGGAACCGCTGCTGCGTCGTGATTTACAATCGCTTTGTTCCCTATTAATTTTGATTGATGAAATTATTCGTATACGTTTGAAAATGAATTTAAAAATTATTCAAAAATATTTCATGACATACGCAGTTGATTTGCGTTGATTACTATTTGTGTTTTGCGATATTAGGTTCCATGTATGTTGTTCTTTTTCGACAGAAGCATTAGAAACTGTGAAAGAAAACGATCACATTGTGAAAATTTAAAAGGTAACTTAGCATCTGTGGGTGTAACAAAATATCACCTTACCAACCTTATCTATAAAAGCACAGCACCTATTAGTACCGTTACAGAACTTTGGTGTCAATTTCACGCAACGCACTGTTAATTTCCAAAACATTTCATCACAAACGTTCGGACACGAACAACAGGAAAGCAATTTCCTCCATTTCGGTGCATTTAAAATTTCCGGTTGGCAATTTAATTCGTTGCAGTTATCCGAAACAGTGTTACTCTTAATAATACATCCTTTAATATGATACATTGGTTCATTGGTTGGAACAGATAAATCACAAGAGGCAATGAATGTTTCCTCGTTTTCATTGTCGTAAATTTCTGAATAATGAAAAAGAAAAAAAATAAGTAAATAATCATCATACTAAAGATGAAAACATTAAGATAACACTGTTTTTTGAGAACTAAGAAAAGATCTTATTGTAGTGCGGCACGATGAAATGTATATCTAACATAGTCAACGAACGTAGTCAAAACGGAATATTTATTTGTGAAGCAGAGAAGTGTCATTGTTATATATTTAAAGACTACCTACCCACGGTACTTCCTCTCCTTGTTTTTGAGGCTTGTGGCCTTGATTGTGAAGAATAACGATCTATTACGTTTTGCCTTTGCATTGGAGGCGGTGGTGACGGAAATTTACGAAAGAAAATTGGCCGATGCTTTAGAGATTTTTGGGTGATGGAATATAAGCCAAACTCATGCGTAGGTATCTTGTCGAAATCGCCGAACACCCGTTTCCTGTTGCAAACTTTTCTGATGTTATTATATTGTTACATTAAATGCAATTATAGATGTACTAATATTGCGACAAGTAATCTCGTAAAAAAAATAGTTTATGCATGTTGTGCAAGTCCATGTAAATGTATTCTATCTACTGCTGCACCATTGCTTTGCAATGGCTGTCTACTATACGCTACGTTTGTTCGTGCGACATAATTGCGATTCAAGTAAATGTAATTATAAAAATTTAATAAAAAATCTACGTAGTGCTTCTGCTTACCTATATAAGTTCCCTTGTTTTATCAGCCACGGCTCCAGTTGCTCCAACCATTCCTGTTGTATGAGAATATCGTTTTATAAAAATATACATTTCTCTGTTTAAGATACTGTCTATGGATTTAAAATACAGGCCAACAGCTGCAAGTAAAGAAAGAGATAGCACTGCATAGCTAACACATGAAACTTCTTATCGGATCGGTCGATTATTCGGAACGAGTACGTTTCTTTACCTGCTGTTGTCCGATTACAGAGCCAGGTCTACAAATTCTCATCCAGCCAATAGCTTCATGGGAGGACATGCGATAGTGTTTTATTAAGTAGCAGCCAATCAAAGACCCAGTGCGCCCTAAACCTGCCTGAACAATTGCTTTATGAATACAAATAATTGTAAGTGATATAATAGATTTATTTTTCTACTTACAAACAATGTGACAAAAAGTTATTAAAATTCATAACCTTGCAGTGCACAGCGATAGCTCCACCTGAACATTCGCTTATTCGTAGAAATTTTAACAATATATTTTTCGGTGGACACGATCCATCAGGAAAAAATAGATCGTAATGGACTATACCAGCATTATTGAATCTGCCAAATTATAATAAAATAAATTGTAAATATTGGATACTGACTTATTTTAAAATGTAATAAATTATCATGAGATATATTTGATATATAATATTTACGAAGATGCATTAGTTACTGGTCGTCAACTTTTTTTTCACAGTATTGGTTATCATATAATTTCAATACATGTTGTTTGTTAGTGTAACTTAGTGTTGCATTTCTCGACCTAAAAGGGTTCCACTACATATATCGATCGTCATTATTTTTTTATGCTGTACAATATTAACAGTAGATTTACAGGATCCGTCAACTTTGTTATAAATTTTCTTAAAATATATTCAGTACGTAAAATTACGTATTTTACATTTTCACTTTGTACTACAGATATGATGGAAAAATACTCACACGTTACCATCATACATTTTTCTATTTAACCTGATTACTATTTTGACGTTATTTTGTTTAAAGTATTCAATGTATTCTTCAGGACGATGATATATATGACCCCTATTATCAACGGGGCCTATAAAAGCTAAGAATTTACCTGAAATCGATGTGTTCAAAGCGCTATAAATAGGCTTACATGTAAATTGACAAAGAAAAAAATTATCGATTAATGAGTGATTTCGTTCCGTATCGTCAATTAATTGAGAAATTAACTATAAATTGAAGGGTGTTGCGACAGAAATTAAAATATGAACTAACCGGGAACAATCCAATTAAGGTCGCCGCCTTCTATTTTGTCCAACCTGTTATATTCGTCATAATCGAAATCTTTAAAATTATAGAAACCTAATTCCCGCGCTTTATCCATAGCTTGAAGACAATCTAATAATGATATTGTGTAAGCTGATTCGCTCACTGTTGCGTCTTGAAATGGTCTATAAATAAAGCAGACAACTTTAAATTAGATTAAATTTTAACAACCTATCTAATTTTATAACATTTATTATAATACCATTCTTAGAGACAAAATAATTTCAATTCGATTATGTAATTGATAAATTCATACAGTTCCAATAGTTATTTCGTAGTGCTAGAGTTAATACAAAACAAAGTGCAATACTACTGAATAAATTTACCACAGAAATTCGAAGCAAGCTTATATTAACAAATTATGGAAGTTAATTACGGACATAATGTATGATGTTAGTACCTACAGTACCCATTAGTACTTATATGCGTTTCTAATGACAACTCGTAGTGTTTTTGTATTAGTAATTGTTTTTAAAACAAAAACGACATATTTTCATTTTATGTATGATAAATAGTAAAATGTTTACGTACAATAAACATCGATGCACAGTAAAAATAATTAGGTAATTAGAAAAACAACTTATAAAGTGCTAACAAAACATTGAATGTATTTAAAAAAAATTAATGAGATATGCGAATAACTGGATATCGCGAAGTGGGTTATTAAGTTAAAATATTAACGGGACGTAATATTACGAGTGTTCTAAAGCAAGCCTGACCATTTAGGAATAAAGAGAACGAAGAAAAAATAATGTTTAGATCATAAATCGACACAAATCCACATTCAGAGAATGATTTCATCCATTACGTTTTAGGTTTACAGCTTTTTTTCGCCTTTTTACTCGAAAACGACTAGACCAAAAGAATGTTCATCTAATAAAAGCATACATATTGTCATTTCATCAAAAACATTAAATATTATTAGGCGCAAAAAGACACTTCTATTGTATTATTGAAGACGGGCTGACACTAATATATTTTAATATTTGCCATAGATAAGATTAATATAAATAATTCTCACCGGTAATTATAACCATGAATCAACAATGGTTTTAATGCTTCTTTGGGTGGTAAACTTAAATGTAAAACTCCGAAACAACCCATTAGAAACGCTGAATTTGAACTTTTCTTGGGGTCGGATGATGTATAATGGACAATAATTTCATTATTTACACATTTTTCGAGCGTTTCATTCAATATCTTACAATATTTGTAAACACAACCTAGATTTAAAGGTCCAAAATCCGAAAAGTAATTTTCATATATTAACTCATTATCTATATTAAAGAAATACGTTTCAGGCGTATTCTTAAAAACTACTCCTGGTTTTGTAATTGCAAAATATAACACATTTTTAGTGTATTCTGACATAAACAATATATCATTATTTCGTGTCATCATTCGATGAACCTTGAGTCTTTAATAATTAATACATATTTAATACCGACACAATTACCTAATTTATTGGTATAAAAAATATGCACTACGATTTAATCTCATAAAAATAAATCAAAAGAAAATAGAAAATAAATTTGAAAGCTTTCAAAATTTATTTTGACATAATAGATAGTACTTGAAATTTAAAATATAAAATTGTAGATTGATGTTAGATGCAAATAAAAGTTTTTTGCAGAATTTTTGAGTCACTGTCGTCAGATGTATAAGTTATATAGTTTTCTTAGCATTAAAGAAAATATTGCGTATAAACATACAAAAAAAATAAAATCGATATTTCGATACATCATACTATGTTTGTTAAATCGATTTGTCATTGTGACATCTTAGAAAAATCGCTTTATTCTTTTTCCGGTACGCAAGGTAAAGTGTCAAACTGTTTGTAAAGCAATTTTCAATATCTACAGATATTTTCTTGATCTTACATAATTAATTGTACGTTTCTATTGAAATAAAATGTCTACAAATCACTCAATAAGTTTTGTTTCATATTTCAGGACCAAATATTCTAATAAGCCATGGCAGATATTGATGTGTAAGTACTGTTGTTTTTTCTAACTACTAATTTGTTATAATGTACAGTTAATAAATTTATTATTACTCACAGTATGAATTAGTTATTGCTAAATGTTATCATAGGAATCTTAATTAAGTTCAAGAAAAATATTGTCAACATGACCTCTAGTTTAATCTGTAAAATCATTTCATGCAAATAATTTACAAGTGTTTTTATTTCGTGTTATTAAAAAGTTTAATGGAACAAGCAACAGATAGTGTTATTTATAATAATTATTGTAGCGAGGTACCTGTCAATCCCGTGCTCAGCGGAGGAGCTATGGACGTAAACACAGCACTCCAGGAAGTGTTGAAGACTGCTCTCATCCACGGAGGTCTTGTACACGGTCTACACGAAGCTGCCAAAGCTCTCGACAAGTATGTCGTTTAAAAATTATTTAACATATTTTATTAAATTGGTTATTTATTTTCAAAGAATATTTCGAAGGAAAACTATGTTGTGCTTAAAATATTGTATTTATGGATGTCTTCAGTTTCATTTGAAACTTTATATTGGTTTCTTGTTTTAATATGTTAGGCAATAGAACTCTATCAATATTCACATGATGTTTGGCTGTTCTAGCCCGATTTTGTGTGAAAATATCTGATTTACGTTATTATTTATGTTATCAGATTTACTCTGTTGCCAAAATAAATGTATATACATAGTACCATAATACTGAAATTAATAGGGTTATGGCCTCCCAAGTATGCTACAAATCTTTGAAATCTGTGTAAAGAAATTTTATTTTGAAACTTCAACAAATCATATGAAAAACAACTTATTTATTGTTTTGGTGTGTAAGTAAGTAAATATGCATGATGCAAATATTAAAAATATATTGAATATATCACAGGAGGCAAGCAGTCCTGTGTGTCCTTGCTGAAAACTGTGATGAAGCAGCATATAAAAAACTTGTACAGGCTCTCTGCAATGAGCACCAGATCCCTCTTGTCAAGGTAAACCAATAAATTGTGTCTAGTTTATAATTATTAATTGCATTAATTAGTAGACTTTTCTTCTAATGTCCAATTCTAGCTTTGAAAATTGACTTAAAAGAATATATAAAATAGTCTTTATTTACTCCAGAAATTAAAAACGTTTTGTATAAACATAATTAGGTAACAAAGCAAAAATGCAGAGTACCCCAGCATGGTGTGTTATAGTATCCATACTGCTGCTTTACGTAAATAATTGAATGAAATTTTTGTTCTATGATCAGTTTAATAATTTATAATAAGTTTATAAGAATACTGTTTTCATATATGGGAATAAATTATACTTATTTATTTATTTACATTGATTATAAAATTAAAGTAACAAATGATTATAGATAATAATTATAACCTCTACTATATGCACTTGCTCTTAATTTTTTACTTATTCTTACTAAACATGTTATTTATGATTAGGCATTATTCAAAATCAACTAACCCATAGACTCTCAAAATACTGTTTCTGTCATAGATCACTGCCAGAATTCAGCAATGTTTAACATTGAGGGAAGTGGTTAAGCAGATTTGGTACACCCAGATTCCACAATTAATAGGTCGAATTTAGGACCTTTCTCTGTTACAAGGCAAGGGGTAAATCAATCCACCATTGAAGCAGTCTAAATACAACAATTCAGTAAAAAAAATTATTTTTTTAAATACTTGGGAGTGGACTTTTTATGGCTTTATTGAATAACCTAATTTAATTCATTTGAATTTTGCGCTTTTAGAGTCTCATGAATAGCATGTTTGTATGAACTGAAATGAAAATTATTTATTATAAGAATAAAGAAATAAATTCATGACCTAAGCTGCTGACAGGGTCATGATAATTTACATTTAGTTTTTTTTTCATCTTAATTACACAAATTATTAAATTTTAACTACCAAATTTATTCATCCAGTAACTTAGTACCTTTAGGTACCCTAGTGATAGTATCAAAATTGCTGAAAAATATATATTTTTCATAGATCATGGTATTTTATTAATGGATATTGTCACGAAACCCACTTAACAGATTAAGATGCAAAATAAGTTTTATTTGATATCTAGGTTAGTTTATTGTCGGCTAAACTGGTTTATTTCATTTATAAGTGAAAACAAAAATAACTGAACAATGTTAATAGAAATGTTACGAAAACATTATTTATAGGTTGACAACAACAAGAAACTCGGTGAATGGGCTGGCTTGTGCAAAATTGACAAAGATGGCAAAGCGAGAAAAATTGTTGGTTGCTCTTGTGTGGTAATTAAAGTAAGTGTCCTTAAACTTTTCATTCATCTGCATTCATTTATTTGACAAATTTACAAGATTTCTTTTCGAATCTGTAGTAATTTTGTTCATCATTGTATTTTATTTTTCATTTAGTAATAAAGAGTATAAAGCAATGTTGTCAGAAGCAGCAGTACAAACAATAATAAAACCAAATGCATATTAGTATTTAGAATTTGTTATCTAGAGTTGTTCCAAGAAAATGCAGATTCCATTATTCTAGTATTAATATCATAAAGCTGTAAGAGTTTTAAATGCAGTTTAAAAATAAATACAAAATAAGTTTTAGGTTAGTACTACTCAGTTATTCAAATATTGCAAGGATTTTAATAACTTTCTCACCGGTATTTATACTACATGCTCAAAGCATTTTATTAAAAACAAGCGTGTAACAGATTTGTCTTTACATTTTGTATACATTGATTAATCAATTTTTTATTTTTAGGATTTTGGAGAAGAGACACCTGCATTGGATGTGCTTAAAGACTACCTTAAATCGTCAAGTTAATCTTTAGGTGTAGTGATATCATAATAAAAACAAAAAAAAACTTTTTTCCATCTTTTATTAGTATGTAATAGGCAGATAAATTAAGTAATTAAATAAATAAAATTGCAGTAAGTAGCATTACCTAAAAATTTTAAGCAGTAACATGCAGTTTAGCAAACTGGTCACAAATTTCTTTATGTTTCGGCCATTGTTGTACTTGACATTCTCTGCAAAATATAATCCTATTCAAATAAGATACATTACTTTGGATACGTTATAATAAAAATTCACGTAGACGGGGGCAAATTGGTAGCTGAAGCTAAATTAGACATTTGCCTTATGTTTGGGGATATAATTGACAGCCATAACAATTAATTTTTTCAATATTAAAATCGTTTGCTAGAATATCAAAATTCCCGCCATTCTCTCGTAAATATCCATTCGTTTCTTTGTAAATTTGTTAATCAAAATCACATTGACAGTGTAAAAAATTAATTTATAAAAATCGATTTTGTTACGCACCTACCGCAATACCATTCGGACTTGCACCGCGAACATTTTTTTCTGGCCTGGTCGCCACATTTTGCACATTTCGCCCCACCGCTATCCATTGCTAAAGCGGCATCGCTGGTGTATGAATCTAATAGCTTCTTGGCCATATATCGCGATTCTTCAGAGCCGTCAACAAAGCAATGCTTTAATTGCATTGTAGCAAGCGTCTTCTTACGTTTGTGTACGTTACGTAAATATGCATTTTTTATCTGTTCCAGACATATTTATTAAATATAAGTGAAATTAAAAAAACCTTTATTTCAGATTAAATTTAAATTACTACTACAAGTAACAGCAAAAATATTGTTTTCGAATTTAAAGATTGTTTCTCTTTTTATTTTCTACTTTTGTCTTTACTATTGCCTTTATGAAACGCAATTTTGTAAAACTAATATCTACGCTATCCTCTTGAACATAAAGCTTGTTGCGAGTTATATCTTGAATATTAAATAGTTGTTTATTTATCGAATATAGCCTAATACTTGATTTTTACTTCGCATAATATTAACCATGAGGACATAGACGGTGAGGTGTACTCGCCCAAAATACTCTGGCTTTAACGCTGTTATGGCGCTAGGTTAACATTGAAGGTGATTGCAAGCCAGTCGGGATCGAAAAACCACCATAACCAGATTTCAATGCGCCGCGAAGGCAATCAACACTTCCTTATTAATATTATTTGAGTGAGTATACTAAAGCGATCGTGAATTATCTTTTATTTACTTAGTCCTAACCCATTCATTTGGTGTGGACAAAGTACCAGTATGCCCATTTTATACTCAATGTAAACTTATAATTTTAATGTATCGTGTCTTATTTATCTTTTGGTATACAATAAAGATATATATCTATCTATGTCTTCCTCCATAAATCTTTCAACCGTCATCTGTGCTCTCACTCCTTCCACACAATATCTCACTAAGTTGTCCATCTTTAGTCCATCTATCCGTACCTCTTTCTACACTCCAGTTTAAGACCCTTTCAGTTACATGTTCTTTATCAATCAACCAACTTAGTTGAAAACTCATTTCATCAGCAAAGCATTTTATATATTACAAAAAAAATTAATGTCATCCCAAGTTCCAATCATTTAACTTAATACATCTACTCTATGAGAGCTCTCTTTCATAATTTGTTCATATTTTACCTGTGGTACAACTTCAATCACGGTACAACTGGTATTTTTAACGCCATTGCCGCGATTATGCAAGCTAGCGTAATCGCCTATCGCCATTTGGCAGAGGAATGTCTTAAGTTCTCCCAAAGGCGGTATCTGATCTATTTTTTCATCCGTCATTTTAGCCTGCAACTGGAAAGAAAAATAAAATCTTAAAGGATTAACAATGAGAAATAAAAAAACTCTCAGAAGAACTATTAGGTACTGAAATGAACTTCCTGTCCGTAATGGGCAAGATCCTCGAGAAAATGTTGGTCCGTAGGATTCGGTGGTACTCTGTATATCAGTAACCACCAATACGGCTTTATGCCGCAAAGGTCTACCGAGGACTCCCTCTATGAGATGGTCCAGCACATCAAGACGAGGCTCAGGGAGAAGGAGATCGTCATGCTGGTATCATTGGACATAGAGGGAGCCTTCGACAATGCCTGGTGGCCTGCTATACGTTGCAGACTGGCCAAGACTCTGCCCCGTGAATCTGCGACGCCTTGTCGAACGCAAGGTGTTCGTTAGGTACGCGGGGGCTGAGTGGGCCAGAGAGACCACCAAGGGGTGCGTGCAGGGATCTATCGGTGGCCCAACCATTTGGACCCTGCTCCTGAATTCGCTTCTTAAGGAACTGGAGAAGCGCGAGACACACTGCCAGGCGTTCGCAGATGACGTCGTGCTGATCTTCTCCGGGCAGAGGACCGAGGAGATCCAGAGAGAGGCAAACGAGGCTCTCGCCGAAGTTCACGATTGGGGGGTCAGAAACCAGTTTAGGTTTGCACCACACAAAACAAAGGTGATGATGCTAACTAATAAGCTGAAGTATAACAACCCAATATTGAGCATGGGATGTGAGCCCTTGGGTCTAACTCGGGAAATCCGGATACTAGGCCTGACAGTTGACGATAGGCTCACGTTCAATACTCACGTGAAGAACGTGTGCTGTAAAGTCCAAGGGCTTTATCGCCAACTGTCAAGAGCCGCGAAAGTATCTTGGGGCCTGAACCCGGAGGTGATCAGGGCGAGGTACCTGGCGGTGTTAGAGCCCGTAATTATGTATGCAGCGAGTGTATGGGCGCCAGCGGCTAAGAAGATGCTGGTACGAAGGCAGTTAGCCGC
>DWQX01000939.1:0-33561 GCA_018245475.1 Pharmacophagus antenor
GCACTAACTTTTGGAGTTTTATTCAATATTGTAATTTTTTCAAGGTGGTCTCAAACTTTTGGCCGGCAGTGTATGTCAAATTTAGATCAACTGTCATGCCATTAACTTAAAAAAAATAGAATAGTACTGCCATCTGGCAATACCCAAGTGCATCCTATTTATTTTTAATAAATAGGCAAGCGCCTGATAACGATCTCACCTAATGTTGAGTAGACATAATTTATGATGGTAAATCACACTTGTCTAGACAAAGCCTATTCACTTTTTTCTTGAAGACTTCTAAGTCATGTGTGAACAGACAATAAAACAGAACACAAAAATAGAAAATGAAGTTTTTAAGTAAATTTTTCCGGGTGAATATTGCGTAGAATTTTTAAAGTGAATTGCATCGGCCGTGGTTGGGAGACAGCCTGATGTTTTTGCTAAGCGTCTAAAAATTTACCCAAAACGTGTAAAGATCGCAAAGATTAAAATCGTTGGAAAACAAAACTATCTAATTAAAAAAATAAAGTCATATACATTTTGAAATCTCTACCACACTGTCAATAGTTATTGACATTAAAAAAAAAGTTTGCATAACACATTGAAAGTAAATACACATTTTAATAATTATACTACAATTGTAAACAGTTATTGTTTGGACGCATCTCAAAGTCACCAGATCGCGATTTGTCGTAAACAAACATCGGTAATGTTTATAACAAACAATCATGATATATATTTGGAGCATTGTGATAAACGGGAGATAGTTGGCCGACTGTGACGGACAAGAGCTGACATCTGAAGCTAGTTTTAAAACTATTAAGTGATAAATTATAAAGGTATGTAAATATTCCCATTATTTTCTTCATCCTTTATCAATTAGATTTTTTATCTGTGCTCTTATTCTTTCTTTAAAAATATAGAATATTGCATTACTTTCTTAAATATACACATTTAAATTCAGCTATAAAATACAAATTATAGAATGGAAATTCACTTATTACTCATGCTGTGTAAATACTATCAATAATATAACTGCAGTCATATAGCTGTAGCTGTCAATTTTAAAACAAAGTTATCCTTACTATACGAGTGTATTTGTAGTTGATATGAAAGTACATTCAATTTTTAACCTCATATGTCACATCTTTAATTTTTTTCAAAATTCGTTTAGCAAAATGGCTGTAATATTTAAATGCCATCTATCTGTATATAACTACTTCACGCTTTTATAAATTCATAACGAATAGTAATATAGTGTTTTGTTTTTCCTGTTTACGTGATAATTGTGAGTTTATTGTAAAAGTAGTAATATGAAACAATACAAATAATGAAAATTCCTACATTGTTGACAAAGGGAAACTTTTTTTTAGATAATTTATATTAACAAATTATTATTAACATAAGTACGTATACATATGACAGAATGATAATATTTGAGATTATTTTTTTTTATATTTAATCTTTAATAATAAATTAATATATGAAAAAATGTATTGACGTCATACATCATCCACTAGAAGTTTCAAAACATGTATTTGATCTTAAGTGGATGAATTAAAAATATTTTATTAATGATTAAATTTTTAACATGGTACATATATATACATAGAGAGAATGTGAAGTAATAGTAAGAATTAAAAACGGGTATAAGTATTGCAATTTGTTTAAACATCAGTATACGTAAAGTAAATAAGTAGTCCGTTTCAAATTTATGATGTTATTAATAGAGAGAGCAGGATAAACAACTGTTCTCAGTTACGGTCATAGGGCATAAATCAGCTATTTGTTCTTTATCTGTTTTTATTATGTTGTTGTTCTTAATTGCTTTTGTATTAGTAACCACTGTTTAAGTTATAGAGGTAAGATTCCTTCGTTTAGGTTGATATTGAATTTTAAAAGCAATAATACTTTTTGACACTGTACAAATGTTATTATTTATTCAAGCATATTACAATTTAAAATATTTTATTTTGTTCTATCATTAAATTATCTTTATCTTGTACATTATTAATATTATTGAGATTGGATTCTTTAATTAGTTTATATTTGTTTTATAACTCGCATTAATATTTGTTACTGAAATAATCATATTTCATATGATTCCTCCATGTTATTGAAATAAACGCCATCTATCGCAAGATACTCTTACTTTCATGATCGCCAAGTAAAAATTTTCTTTTTACACAATTTCGAAGCACTTGTCATATGTCGCTCTTATTTTTTGTATCTAAAACTAATTTATTATTTCTTATTACAGATGGGACGATTCTTAATTTCAGTCCTCTTATCATTAATTCTAACAACGGAAAGTGTTCCAGTTATGACACGACAGAGTCTTATACGGAAAGCGGATAGGGAGCACATTTGTACGAACCTTCTTAACTTCAACAAACTTTTCTATGCTTTGGATGGTCAAAAGAACGTAAGTGGAGTGCCAGCAGATATGAGTGTTCATTGGAAAACTGGTAAAGTGTACTTTACTCTTATAAGCGACGAGATGAAAATGAGTTTACAAGTGTTGCATCCAAGTGGTGAGATCGATTCTATAAAAGTAGCCGGACTCGGTCAGTCGACGTGCATTGACAATTTGAACGATATCGTATATTTGGCAACTGACAATGGTGTCTACAAATACAAAGAAGATGGTTCTATAGAACTATATACAGCATTAGGAGAAGACGTGATGTACGTAGCTGTGACAAGTGACGGTGCCACTATGTACGTGGCCACGTGGCCGCAGAACCGAGTTCACAAAATATCCAGCGATGGTCAGAAACAGGAGACCTTCCCAGCCATCCCCAACGGGCATGGTCTCACAATAGACACAAGGAACAACATCTATTTCGTTGCTACAAAAACTTCTTACATCTTAAAGAACGGTTACAACATACCTATTAAAATTAAAGGATTGCCAAGTGATAAAATGACCGGTATTTTTATAAGTCGATCTGATGAAGTATATGCTATGGATGAAAACAGTAATTTATACGTCATCGATCCAGATAACGCCAGTGCCAGACATTTAGGTTCGTTCAGCGTAAGCGGTGTGAACTCATTCGCGATGGATGCCGCTGATAATGTGCTAATCGGTGTGAAAGGGGCTTTATTGAAATTCAACGCGTTCGAGAAGAATCCTTGCACACCATTGGAAAAGTAAATGCAAATAAAATTATTTTTGTTATGTCGAATAACATTGGGTAAACTCTAATGGATCTCTTATGTATAGAATTATCCAACACTTATTTATACTGTTTTAATGAGCAGAAAATTAACTTTTTTAAATTATAAGTATTTCCGTAATCTATCGCCTGTGTACTAACATTTCTTTGTACAAAAGAAAACTGTAACCTTATATTAATAAATTTCTTGCTTTTGTTCTGTTTCTCTTTTGTATAATTTTCAAAATTTATGAAAAGTTATACTAATTATAAAGTGTTTTAATATTTGAAGACTATTAATTAGAAAAAAGTATTTTTAACTTTCAAAAATGTCGAATCAATTACCTAACCAAAACTTCTTTAATTTAGAATTGTAATTTTATTAGTATTAAGTTTGATCATCTACACTTAAGAAATTATTCTTAATGTATACAAAATAGAAAGCAAAACATAGTCTGTCGAAATTTAAGAAAAATTAAGTCTGTTTTACAAGTTTGGAAGGATGACACACTGTACAGTACAGAGGCACTAGTATTCTAAGCCGAATTTTACATAATTTTGAGAGAACACTCTTCAGCATCTAGTAAAGGTTGCCAAGTGATAAAATTACCGGTATTTTTATGTTCAGAAAGAATCAAAAAGGAAAGCGACACAGCAGAAGACGCAAGCATAAAAGACGGACCACTACCACAACAGAAGCCGGCGAAGAAGAGGACGAATTAAATTAGTACAAGCAAATAATTTAAACATCAACTGGTTAATAATTAATTTGTTATCGTTCGCTTAAATGAATATATAACCTCAGTAAGAAAGTCACTAAATTCTAGTTAAATTATTGTTATCTTTTTCAAGTTATTGTTATTTTTAATTGACGCAATAAAAGTAAAATAATATTTTTCTTTCATTTTAGCGCCATCTCTTTCTATTTATTTTAATTATAATTCAGGCCTTTTCCTTCAACTATCCATTAAGTGTATTAATGGTACTCCTTTTGCATAAAAGATGGCTCTTTAGTGCATTTTCAGGATTGTAATACAGAACTAAAAACATACGCACAACAAATGTTTCGTTATTTTGGCTGTTGACCGTATTAAACAAATTTTGGTAATACTAAACTTAACACAACCTTTGTGTGTTACACTTGTTTGATATTTAAGATATTATTTTATGTTACTTCAAACATAATAATGTGATTAATTTATCAGATGTCAAGTTTAAGCCTTAGTTTTAAGACTTGATACTAAAATAATGAAATAGAAATGCTTCATTTTAGACTATACTTCTTTTATTTACAAACCTACAATTATAAAAAGAGTTAAAAAAATATACTAGCAACACCGAGCATGAAACAACCTCAAACCATCAGAGTAAGGTTGTCATTTGTCAAACGTTATTGTCATACGCGTCGGAGATTTGTCAGCGAACGATCGTTCGTCGCTTTGTTTTTTATATTTGTGTCGTAAATGTGGTGCGCTCGTATAATAATGAGAAAACACATGTTGGACTATCTAATTATAAAGTGATGAAAATGTTTTAAGTTCAGTGTCTTGTTAATAATAGTTATTTTCATTTGTATGTCATCGGACTCTTCAATATGGCGGCCCCCCGTCACAAATCACAACAGAAAAATATATCTTCAATATTTTCAAAGTTACACGGTGCTTTTTCTGACGCGGTATGTCCCACGAAACTCGCAACCGACAAAAGAACCCTGGACAAGACTTGGAAATTAATGGATAAAGTTGTTAAACTGTGTCAACATCACAAAATGAACTTGAAAAACAGCCCGCCGTTTATACTTGATATTTTACCGGATACATATCAGCGATTGCGCATAATTTACTCGAAATACGAGGATAACATGCAGGAGTTAAATAACAATGAACATTTCAATATGTTCATTATAAATTTGATTAGGAAGTGTAAGCAAGCTATTAAATTGTTTAAAGAAGGAAAGGAGAAAATGTTTGACGAGAATTCGCATTACAGGCGTAATTTGACGAAGCTAAGCCTCGTGTTTAGTCATATGCTGAGCGAATTAAAGGCAATGTTTCCAAACGGTACGTTCGCGGGAGACCAGTTTCGTATAACCAAAAGCGATGCTGCCGAGTTTTGGAGAACTAACTTTGGTAACAGGTAAGCTAGGTTATAAAAGATAATGTCACTTGTCAATTTTTTTTGGATTTTTTCGGTATGCTTTATATGTTTATAAGAATTTATTTTTTAATTAAAAACCAACCTCACTTTAAAAAGAAACTGGAAAGACAAAATTTTGTACAAAAAATGTTAACGGTTGCAAAATAAATGTTTTATATTTTCGAAGTATACCCTTTCCACAAAAAAAAAAGATTCACAAAATTCCACCACCAAGTAAAAATTTGTGTAGTTATATATGATAGTGAAAGAAAACAAAAGTTATGACAAATTGAGAACCTTGTTCTTGTTATCAATTAAAAATATTATATTCCATTGGTGTAGTTAAAACAGAAATTTTACTCAAAAAATTATACTTAATAAACTTCTGTTACTTTTAAGTAAAAAAATATAAAAGGCATTCTTAGGCATCAGACACAAAATGCCTGCTTTATCATAAAAATATTATACAAATGTAGTTACTAAAGTTATAATTACAATATAATAAACTAATAGCTATAATATGATGTATGAAACATAGATCAAAATATTTTTTTAAATGCTTTTTGTATGAAAACTGTATAGTTGGAGTAAATATTTTCCAATGTAGTATTACACAAAATTTAATTGATTTTAAGAAACATTGTTATGAATATTTAATATTTACATTATTATAATAGATATCTGGGTATGTTTTTATGTGTGTTATTTAACTATATATATTATTAAATAAAAGATAAATAAAAAAATATACATTGTTACACTACTAAATGTTATATGTCAACACTTTTAGAGTTTTCATTACACTATAAAGAGTAATGTCTGTTCCTATAAACTGATTTAAGCAAACCCATTAAGCTACAATGAATGTGGGTGGCTTATCAGTGAAGAAGTCTAACAAGTGGGTGTCATGGAGGAAAACATATTTTTAGTTTAGAACAAATGTAAGATATGTTTATATGGTCCAATGCAAAAGGCACACCATTCAGTTTATTTTATGTGTATAAATCTAAAGTAGTGTAGGCATGTTAGGCCAGTGATTTGAAATTACTACTCAAGAACTGCAATGGTTGCATAGGGTCCGTTATCAAATAAATTTTCTCCTCAAAATTTTGAATGATTAGATTTCATTTGGGCTGACAACACATTTGTGATGGAACATCTTGTGTTCATAGGCTAACATAAGAGCTCATTATTTGGTGGGCTATGAGCTTATTTGTCATCTTAGTGGCACACTTTTAAGACTTATAATTGTAAAATTTGATGAGATAAGTAAAATAAATATAAATCTTAAAAAATTTTACATTGTGAGAAATCACAATTTTTTTAATGTTTTCTGTAATATGTACTTTATTTAGATATAGAATTAAACTTGTATTACTAATATACTAACATTTCACTCTTTAAAGTGTATGAAATATAATAAATCTTAGCGAGATGTAAAATTATAACTTTCTGTAATCAACAGTGTTGCATTAAAAGTATAAATTTTAATAATCATATGAATAGTTTTGCTAATTAATGTATGTCCAAGAATGAAATATTTTTGCTCAAAGATATCAAGAACATCAACCCTGCTTTTAATGTGTACACAATAAGCAAGTAGAAAATAAATCTCATATTTTAATCATGAATAAATTAAACACTGATAGATATAGAAAATGAGTAACGAAAACCATATTGTAGTGTATATGTTTGTAAAGGCCTACACTTGGCCTCAAAATCATGTTGTGAAGTGCAAGTGAAGCAATTAATGTTAAAACATGCTCACATAGATCCCTCTGGCTTTCACATGTACAACTACCAAAAATCGGCGAAACTGTTATAGCGGTAGATTAACATTGAGGGTAGCTACCACTCTCAATGTTAATCCAGCCAGGTGGGTTTGAAATAACCTGGCCTCCATCCATATTCCAACTCATATGGCCCAGGAAGCGAAAACGGAAACTTCGTGTTACAAACCTAGTGGTAAACTTTAACGGCACGGAAGTATTTTAAACTGTTAACTGGGTCGTGATAATTTACATTTGTTTATTATTATTTTTTCATCTAAATTATGAAGAATTAACCAACGAACGTCATCGTCGTGCAACTTATCGTAATACCCTTTATTATATTAGGTGATATTATCAAAAGTGTGGCATAATGTGTCTTTTTCATGGTTCGTAGTATTACATTAATGATGGATATAGACGTCGAACCAGATTAACACGTTAAAGAAAGATTCTCTTGGCGTTGAAGTCACGCAACTTCGGGTAGTATAACTAAAAGTTCCACCGCTCCTACAACTCAACTATCACCTCTTACGATACCAGAGCTTACTGTAAATGTAATTGTTTGAACATAGATCTAACCGTAACTACAATCTTTTGACATGAGAAGCAATTGTCAATTGTTCGTCTAACCATTGTCATATTTTCTTTCATTTCGCTTATTATTTATTCTTTATTCATTTTATAGTTTCTCATGTGAACTCTTGCAGAATGATAAATCATCGTAAATGTTTCCGCATTTGTTTTAATTTATTTTTATTATATAACTGAGAGTAAAGCTGATGCCAGCGACGACGTTTGCGGTAATCAGAAGACAAAACATTGAATGTATTATCCTAAAGAATCAAAAAAAAATTATGCTGTAAATATTAAATATTAACCAGGGTGAACAGTGGTACGGTTCTTCTAACCCGCCTGACTATCTAACCAGGCAGTCGTACCTAATTGCCGCTTCATTGGTATAAAAAATATTAAGATCGTTAAACCCAAACTCTAACTTTAAGCACATTAAACATCCCACCCACGCTGTCAAAAGGACAATGCGATTGTTTTCCACCTAAGCAAGAAACGACCGGTGGAATGTACTGCATAATATCCTGCCATTGTTTAACACATTTTGCACTGTACCTATTAAAAGGGTACAGTACAGGATTTATTAAGTTTCTACTTATATGTATTTTACTTGATTTTTTATATTTGTCTGTGGTCAACACAAGAAGGGCTACAGTTCTCAACAAACACGCTTCACGATTTGTCTTGTTAAGACTTAATGAAACGAAAAGAAAAAGATTCTCTTCGAATCTAGAATCTCCAACTTGTCGTCGATTAAAAATTTGTCTGAAGATGTGTAAATTTCCATAGTCATACATATTGCATAGTATGAGCCTGGACGTATGTGTAACTTAAGTACAAAACGCCATTGCTCAGTGAATTATACGAAGGCAAGTGTTCCCCAAAGTTTGTCGACCACTTGGCGTCTTTTGCGTTTTTCTATAGACCTTATATCTAAATATTAAAATTTTAGCAAATTGATTATTGCACTGGATTTACTTCTCTTTCTCCATTTTTTCCGACGATGTCTGGGGGTTCGTTATATACCATTTTAGATATAACAGTACTGGAGATATTAAAAGCGAAACCTTTTTCCGCTTACCGCTCATTATACGGTTGCGACTAGTGTCGAGTTTAATCACCACCATTAGCTTTGTCTCTACTACACTTAGTAGAGACAAAGCTAATGGTGGTGACTACGTGATCGTGTTGTTTCAAATTACTGAACCTGGTCACCATGCTCGCATTACCACCTGATAATCGTCACTGGTGTCTATATCTGATCTTGATTCGATATTGTTTTCAGTAATCATGAGCCCCTAACGTTGTCGAGCTCTTGATCATCCAGTTACAGTCCCAAAAGTTTATATAACTTGGAGTGTTATTACTTTTCTAACCATTGACACGTTCCCTGCCTCGTGTAACATTTATGATAGATACACGTTAAACTTTACCATCAGGCCACAAGTACCATCAATATTACACGCAGGCATATTTTTTTCAAGCGCTGACAACGTACATTTTATGAGAAATTTGATCGTATAAAATATTTTTCATCCATATCAATTTTATCTTTAGTCAAAAATACGTGTTTCCTGTAGGACGGCAAAAAAGGCTTGGCAAGGAACGTGTTAACCCCTTAACCTACGATAATGAGGAATCCCTTTAAATAAAGTAAGTTGTTACAAAAACAACTCATATACAACTGCCTCTATGGCGCAGTAGTCATTGTAATATCTTCACATGTATATGGATCCGACGTCATGCTCTTTAGGCGTAATATTTGCGATTGAAAAAATTGCGGAAATTAGTAAATTATTTTTTGTGTTTTATCGTGTTCTAGAGTTCCGCGAAGGGACGTTTTTATCTATTAATAATAGTTGTTACAATTTATTCAATCTAGCGTTACTTTGCGGGAACTCCTTATGTCAACAAAAAAAAAAACTGACGGACAGGTTCGACGTCGTGCTGTCGAACTCATAAACATCTCTTGAGAATAATTACACGTAGTTGTGTTGATTTGGTCGTAGTGTTTCCGATTAAACTATGCGGAATTTACCAAATGAGTTTTTAGTTTTATTTATATCATAAATTCCTCGCGGGATGTATAAAATCCCCAGTTGGATTTTGCTCGTCTTATCAAAGACGCACTGCGTGTTACATCAGTTCAAGAATCATTATCGTGTCGCAATCATTCATTATAAGTCGAATCGTTCATCAGTGCGCCACGATTTTTGTGAATGGGGCCGCGATAGCTACGCCGGTTATCGGTTTACGAATGATTCATTTCCGTTTCCGGCTCAGCCGATTTATTACCCGAAACTGGTGTGTTTGTTTCTTAAGCCGTGATTAAACGTATACTTGATGATTTCTTATACTTAATGTATATAATGCATTTAATAAAAATGTTTTTTTTTTTACAAAAGTTTAATTTGTTAATTTCCGTTCGTTTTGTGGCTAATATTACGACTAAATTATAATTTCAACGCATTTCGACGTCGCGCTGACAAACGCATATCTCCTGAAGATGTACCGTGTTCTGGTGAAACGCGTTAAGATTGTTATTAATTATTTAGATTTGCGATTAAAAAAAGCGAAAATTACCTAATAATTCTTTTATTTTATTTAATCATAGTCTTCCGCAAAGTAAAATTTGTATCAATAAATTATAATAAACTAAATTTTATGTATTTCATTGCATTTATATCGACCATTTACCTATTGTGACAGGAGAATTGTGGTGACAAATGTTCTGATGTCATAATTTGCACGAAGTAGCCTAATTTTTTTCATTTTTTTTATGTCGATCCGTTCTATGCTGAAGCGATGATCTATGCTATTAAATCCGTAAAATGTGGTATTATTAAATCTGTATCATATTAAAATTCCGCTTCTTTTTTTACTTTTTTTTACACACGTTTGGTAATCAACCGTTATCTATAATCCATTTCGCAGATACGGGAAAGAGTATGTTGAATCGATAAATTTTTTCATTGCTTTATCTCGTATATCCTGTATGTGTTGCTTTATCAACGCTTTTGGCATCTGCGATGATACCGCGCCGGAAACGTCGTCTGAATTGGGTTTTGATTTTCAAATGTGGTCTTGTGTTTTTTTTTTAATACTTCCGTATCTAAACATCGGTAACCTTTGATGAAATCTGCTTATTATTTTTTGATGCAATCCTTACTCTCTTTTCTAAACTGTCTGTTAGTGTTTATACAGCAATGACGTTGCAAATACTGTAAACAAAATTTCAGAAGATTACCTTTTATCTTCTTATTTGAAAACTACATGCACGATAATGTGCTAATTTCCGCGTCTTTGCGTTTGATGTCGCGCTGTCGAACGCACAACAGTTTCGGAGGATGCCAGTTCTAGTGGTGGAACGCGTCGAGATTGTATTTTAGGTGCGATTCAAACATATACTCGACAATTGTTCTACCGTTCGAACATTATTAACGCTTTCCTACTTTATTTTAATGTTTTATTTGCGGGAAATGCATTCCACTTTTGTATTATATATTAATATTTAAAGATTAATACAAAAAAAAAGAAAATTATTCTTCCGTTATCTCAAACGCTAAATGACCATATATTCCAAAGGTTTCATTTTAAGATACTATTTAAATATACTAGAAGTGACGTATTGAACTAATACGAACATTAATTTGCTCGTGACTCCTTTAGCTATGCAGTAATCAATAAGCTTAGGTAGCCTACGTTCAGTGCACATGCACAGGGTGGATTTACATTTGTGTTCACTCAACCGAAACAAATGTGTTTCCGAGTCGACGGCATCACGCAAGCCTCGAACCTGCTACTTTGACGTCAATGACGTCCTCGTGCTGTCCGTCGTATTATTCGATTACGTCATCCGTTGCATTTATATTGTTGCATGTCTATGCGATATAAAAGAAAGTATAAATACATATCGCGACTAGTCATCGACGAAATTGGTTGCTGGGTAATAGATTTTAGTTAAATTTTAATATATGACTTCACGGTTTATTGAAAATTATAACAAAAGATTACTATTGACATTATAAAAAAAACAATGAAATGCAATAAATCTGAATAATTAATATCTTTTCTAGAAATGTGAAAAAACATCGTAATGATGTATTAAAATCAATAACATGTATTATAAAACGGAAAATCGTTGAGTTTCCCTTGTTTGTTTAAAATAATTTTTAAACTTTAAAAATAAATTTTCTATCTGTTAATCACTGTTGAAGCTTAATCTTTTTCAATGTCTATCTATAATGGGTTGAAATAAAAAAAGTTTTATTTATTGGTCGTAGAACTAAAGGATGTATTTAACACAAACCCGCCCAAACATTTTAGCCTTTTTGTAGTCAAAAACTTTCATAATCACATACAATTGACAGCTGCAATGCATTGTTAATTTTATGTATACAAAAGCCAATGTCGTCAATAATTACAATCGTTCGATCTTTGAGTACAATACACCCTATTACACTTTTCTTTAAAACCTGAATAATTGCTCGTTGAGCGACTCTATTTGCAAAGGATTAAAATGTATAACTCTAAATGTTTCACATCACTAGCTATTAAAGTGCAATTCAGATACATTCCGGCAGAGCTCAAGTGCTTAGCATCTAGTTTTATTATTTTCCAAATGGTATATGTGTCGCCATAATTGCTTTGCGCATTGGTTTTATTTGCTATTAACAGTACTATCCGTTCACACAACATATGTTGATACATATGACGAAAACTTTTGCCCGCTCACATGTATATGATGATACCGACGCCGAGATCTTGTGCTCACTTACGAATTGAGTGAGTGAGCACAAGTTCTCGTCGTCGGTGTCATACAGAGAATTACAAACAAAGCCCGCTCTCATGACATTTGTGTGTTGACATCGCTGACTTTTATCCCGTAAAACACTGCGTGACCATATATGAAATTGGTGCTGTTATATTTAATGACTACGTCTTTGTTCCCAAACGTGCATCCGTTAAAGTGTTAAGATAGTCCTAAGAGTTACTGCTTTAAGCCGTTAGCTTACTTGATTGAGATCATTTCGATACTACCTTCGTGGCGCATTGGTGTACCGCTTATTTCGAGACGTGTTTCCGCAGTTCAGGTGAAGTTTGAATACTGGTAAAGTTTTAGCGACTCCGCATGGCTAGTTACCGCCCTCAATGTTAGTTTGCCACTGTAAGAGCATTGTTGTATTACGATGATACATGTGAGAGCCGTAGTATTTTGGGCGATCACGCTTAACCATCTACGGTGTTTAGCATCTAAGCCAGTTATTGTAGATTTACAGTTAATAATTGGTGCTGACATTTTAGTTTCGTTAATTTATCATAATAGCTGATTAAACTCAGTTTTTGTGAATCTTCCTCGCATGCGTACAGCAAAGAAATGGAACAAGTGTAGTATGACCGTTCTTTAGAAATCACAACGACCATATCAGAATACCGTTGTCGGCGCGAACTGGATAGATGTGACAATCGCACCTTCTATGCAAACAGTTGCGTCTCGTGCTCGGTTAATAACCTCCGGCCGTGTCACAAAGAAAGGAAGTGGTAATGAAGCGACAGGTGAGCACCGACCGCAAGGGTCACTGCACGAGCAGCTTTCGCGTAACCCTTAGTTTTTGCAATAATTTGATGGTTACTATATTCTTTAGTTTTTTATATACTTTATATAATTAGAGGATAGTTTTCGAATCGAAAGGATTAAGGATATATGTTTCTAGGCGAAATAAGTCGATCTATGTTAGTTGCATCAACATCATTTTGGCCTGTATATGAAGACGATGTAAACGTTAATAGATTTAGCTATAAGGAAGGCTTAATGTGCTTATATAATTTTTTGTATGGTGAATAACAGGACGATATGGTCGTACAAACGACAAAAAAAATGATTTTGTAATAATTAGTTTAAAATTTTTTCATTCTTGGTTTTCATAATCTTAAACTTTATTATATATTAGACGCGAATATTCATTGTGAAGGCAAGCCCCACTACTTAAATACGAACCTACATAGTATAAATTATTACATGCTGTGATTTATTACCCGTTTCATCTTCGTCATTGTCACAAGACATTGTTGCATTTATGATTTTGTAATGTTTTTTATCGGTTATGGGCTAACATTTGGCCTCGATTTCACCTGATATTAAGTGACAATGAGGCCGTAGATGGTGAAACATGTTCGGTCGGAATACTTCTAGCCCTCACATGTATGACTGCCAGAAAACAACAATGCTGTTTTAGCGGCAGAATCACATTGAGAATGTTAGCTAGCCAGGAGGGTTCGAAAAATCATTCCACAATCTAGACTACTATTCCTGTGGTCCGGGAATTGAACCCGGAAATTCCTCGTTACAAGGTAAGCGGGTAACTACTGTGCTAAGGAGGCAGTCAAAAATAATAATTTTTGTTCATATTTGCTCGGTTAGTGTGGGACGAGCTTTTTTATGTTATTACCAACATTGTCTGTATTGGCGAATGCGTCTAATATAACTAACAAATGGAATCATTTCCACAATTTCTCATCTAAAATACTTATTTCAAAGCCTAGGTGCCTATATAAGTTATCGTGAATTTCGTCTCTGTTACACCATTGCGAAATGAAACATCTAATTACATATATTTCAAGACCAAAAAAGGATAGGACGAAATTACTTTCGTTTCCCTGCACACATTCCGACCATCCCTCGGTTTATTGTCAAGCGCCACAATTGAACCGCTGTTCATTGTCTACAAAGAATTACAGCTCTGTGGGATTACACACGCAGTACATTTCTTCATGTACACGTGGCTGCTTTATTTTGCGAAAACTCTGTTTTTTTTTAATAACGAAGAACCGAGATGAATAAGATATTCATCTGATTGTGATACTCTTTCCTATTTATCATGGTGTATCGTCAAAATTTGTACATAATACACGTGTTATGTTACAAAACAATTATAAAGTATTTAATCGTGTAATATGTTATATTACCTTTAAATTAATTTACCTTAATAGATTTGTTAATACCCGTATCGTATGCTCAATATGTTGATGATATGCTCCATATTGTCATTAAGGTTTCGATAAGTAAGTTAAATTTGTTCAAGCCTTACGGCTGACCAATAGAGTGGGCGACATTTCGTGATATTTAGAAGTGATAGTTCGCTACCGTGTTATGAAGGGCATTATGAATTATTTTTTCTTAATTGAAAAATGTCAAAGTATTCTGTGTATTGCTAATTAACGAAATAAATCTACATTGTAAGTAAAGATAAATTAAGTAGAAAGTCAACAGTCATACAAATCTCTGATTACCTCACTTCTTATTTGTTATTTACTTATTTTACATGAAGATGTAATATTCCCAATAGGGCGTATAAAAACACGAATAAAATCCAGGCGCTTTCACTTTATAAAAAAATAACTTATTAATCTAATATATCAAAAATCACGAATCCATAACGATATCCCTCAACGTCGCGTATTTTCTGCGAAAATGTTTCGCTGTAATTTTTTTTTTCTTCGAACAACGTTGCCTGTTTTTCGTTAACATCAATTTTCGGGATCTGAGAAAAGCGTTCGGTATATAGCTGTATCTATACAAATGATTATCTCATTTGTTTGTAACACTATACACGTATTGTTGCATATTACTCTTACTTTTTGATGAAACATAATGCCTACATTCTCATTTCTCTCCTTTGTAAAATCTTACAAATGTTATAGTAATATTGCATCGAATTTCAGACGCACTCGATAACATATTTCCATGACAAGGCTACGGGTATAATCGTGCCCCTGCACATCGCCTCGAAGAGGGTTATACTAAAATAAGAACGTTGAATAGTAACTGTGACGCCATATGTAACCAATTAGAATCGCTCCTCTAATTGTTTCGTTAAAGTTTGAGGCTCATTATAATACTCGTATTAATAATAGATTGGACAACGTCAATTAGAATTTCAACAAATTTCATCTCATAAATTAAAAAAATTAGCAAAATTATCATTTAATAAGGAATTAATCCAAACGATACAGAGACGAGTAAACTGGCCAGCCTTAAATGGTAGAAGACGGGGGCACACACAATTAGCTAATGGGGCTGTAAGGTTCTAAAGAGGCGGCTATGCATCAGTATACGGAGGCCCGGTAGGTCTATCGAAAGGTGCATCGATGATCCGTTGATGCTCGGGGGAAATCGCTAGATGTAGACAATGCAGGACCAATTGTCATCTTTAGGGAGGCCTAAGTTCCGTGGGCATCTATAGGCTGGATATACTGTCCCTATTTCTTTCCATGATGTTCTTTCTTGAAATTCACATGTCGTATCAGATGTTCTAACATTATTCAATCTTCTTTCCACTTTTCTTTCCTATCTATATACATGGTTGATAACAAACCGAGTTATTGTCTATGTATACTTTATTCACTCATCCTTTAAACATCTTTTTCTTTTTCTTGGATGTTACTGAAATTATGTTGTATCTTGATTGATTTCATAGGATAGATTAATATATCAAGTCTTCACGCAAGCAAATAAGTAGTTAATTAACTTGTCCTGTCTCTGTCCCCGATACTACAATGTAATGTCAAACGGAATGCAGTGGAGATGTACTCGATATACACGTTATACTTCGGGTAAAACGTATACTACCCAGTTAACTTTATCGAGATATTTTACAAATTTTCAGTATTTAATTTTATTTATATATATTAAAACAAATTAACGGCCAAACGTTTGAACGATTCACTAAAATTAAATCGTGTAACTTATCGTAACATCCCCAGTATAGCCCGTTAATAGCATCAAAACTGTTCAAGAATGTGCCTTTTTCATGGATCGTAGTATTTTATCAACTAGGGCCTGCTCGCAGGCAAACCCCGAGCTCTTAAATATACACGTACATAAAAATATTAATACATGTAGTGGATTTTTTTATCGTTATGGTCGTGCTTAATTTTTTTTTTATTTTAGTGCACTGTATTGCACCACTGGAGTATGACGGGCTTTCGGGCTTGTATGTAGTAGCGCCACCGTTTATCAATGTCGATTATCTGTTGAATACGGTATATATATGTTGTACTAAAAATTGAGCGTATAAAGATTTTAAGGTATAATCTAAAAGCTGGGCGAGCTGTGCCGAAATAATCGTTTTATGGCATAAACTTTGCGGTAAATTTTTTTTTCAGGAAATTGCGTTGTATCATGAAAACATGTGTCATGTTCTCATGGTGCTACGAAGTGCATACGGCATTTTAATTAATTTAAAATCCCGTTCGGTGCTGGTAAGTACTGTTAAGCTGTGACGTCACGGGCGCACAAAGCGGGCAGTGAATCGGGTCGTTAAGTGTGGCGGATGCCGAGCGGCGGATGGCGCGCCGGCGATAGCGTCGTTTTGTACGCTTTTTGTTTGCCTACCATTACTTGGCATCTGAGCTCCTAGTGCCTTTTTTTCGCTTCCTTCATGTGTAATTTTTTTGTGCCCAACAACCACGCTGTTTGCAAAGATACTATATTAGCGTTTACAGTCTACTGCAACAGAAGCTTGCCTTTGTTGCGGTACTTGTACGTCTTTTGACTGTTTCCCTCTATTCCCATGCCTTACGCAAGAAATATATATGATCCATTAGTACAAATTAAAGTGAAAGAAGATTCTCGAATATAGTAACGTTAAAAGTCTGGATATACGTTCTGAAATTGTACGGTACGTTCACGGCATTATTCTAAGTGTTTTCGTGAGTATGAAACAAGGTAAAGATGAACAGGAATGATAAAAAGAAATATATATATATAAAGGTTCAAAGAAAGCGCTGAATGGGATCGTTAGCGCGTAGACCGTCGAACACGCCAGATTAAACGCGATTGCACGTTTTTGTATATTTTTTTTTCTGTCTACCTCCGCAGTATTTCTGCTCGCCTGGTATTTTCAAATACTCTTGTTAAATCAGCTTTGTTTGGGTTATATTACTTCACTGGAATTTATTACTAAATTTTGTAAAACTAATGGTTACATTCTTTTAACGTTTTTTTTTTGTCCTGTATTAATAATTTGTCGATTATACATAATACTTGGATTAGACAGTGCTTTTAAGTGTTAAAAATTTATATTGATTCTTGATTTTGATTTTAAAAACCACTTGAAATCATTCGACTTATTTGAACTGAAAATTTGAATAATTATTCAAGATCGTGATATTTAGCGTAACATTCTATTTTACTGCCCGCTTGCCTTGTAACGCGATGGTCTCGGTTTCGATCCTCGAGCCACAGGAGTAGTGGTATAGTGTTAGGGTTCTTCGAAACCTGGCTAGCTACCACCCCAATGTCAAACTGCGTCCATAACAGCATTACTGTGTTCCGGCAGTCACACATGTGAGAGCTAGATGTATTCTGGGCGAACACGCTTTAACATCTATGGCCTCATTGTCACTTTACATCACTTGAAATGTTAAGTACCTAGCTCATGACCGATAAAAAATAGAAATTGTTTACCTAAATACCTTTTATGTTGTAAACATTTTTGATTAACACGGAGCAAACTTACGTGAACTGATATTTTTAGAGAAGATAACGTATGTATCTTTATAGTAGATGTTACACTTGATGAAGACTTTCTACACAAAAACTGCATGTAACGCGTTTCACTGGCGAGAATGAAGCTTACGTCATCATCATAGAATACTGATTTAAAAAAAAAAACCAATACGATGAATTTAGAATACAGCGTAGAATATCAGCATTTGGAGTAGAATAAAGGAAACTAGGGATTTGTAAGTAAGCCGATTACCACTATGGTCACGTTTAAGTCTTATAGTAATCATAATTTGTTATTATTTTAGTGTACCACATTGCTTAAATGGGGTATGACGAACTTTCGGGCTTGTATGGAGATACCGCCACTTTATTACGCATATCAAAAATAATTTTTCAATCTAACTTTTAATAGTCATACGGAGAATAAGATAGTACTATATAATCGGGTCACTAGTTCTTAATCATTAAAATAAATACAAGTGGAATGGTTTTCTATTATTTTAATCGACTTTACTGCAGTAAATATTGAAGTAGACGAGATGATATGTTATAATGTTTAATTGTATTCTATTTTAAAGAATTATTTTCAAGTAATGTTTTTAATTGTTTGTCGATTGTTCTGAAACGATATTTTAACGGATAAACATAAACTTCATGGCGTGGAAAATCTTATTAATATGATTTAACTTACCATACGCTTATTATGGAAGTCTTCTATTTATATCCGAGATGTGGACACAGGGCAAGCCCTTCACTAAAGTATCTTGTATAAACAATGTATAAACTACCAAAAAAATTAAATTAAGTGAAAATAAAATAAAATTGCGAGCAATATCTGCCCCAATGAAGATATTCCAAATTCGAAATCCTGACCATAAAGTTATTGACGGACTAGTTTGAGTTACATGCAAATGATGAATATAATTCTTTCACAAAGTACCGGACTGTTACAAAATCAAAATCCATTCTGAAACCACTTCACACAACAAATGCCTTTTTATTGCTTGGGAACGTTCACGCCGATAATCGTATTTCCTGTAAAGGAAATGAAATTCTCGAGGTTATAAATGCGATTTTAATTGTATCAAGTTCAATTACTCTCCGTCTTTTATTGTAAAAGCTTTTTCCTTTGTATCTGGCATGGGTAACTCTTATAATGACTTTATTAGAATTGACCTAACTCACACTTTCGCGTGATTCTGGTTTAGGAATTGTAATTTTTTGGTTGCGTAATTTTTTTCTATTTTTAACTTATATAAAAGAGATCCTTTTAATGATACAAAGTCGGTAATAACTTCCTTATTATTTGTTTAAAATGTAATTTTTTTTTCAAATGTTTAAGAAAAAAGGGCATTTTCTACTGGGCCTAGCTATGGTAAGGTGACGTTATGGTAGGTGATACATTTAAGTAAATATAAAATTTAAAATAGGGAGTAATATATATAATACTTATACTACATTGTAATATAATACTTATACTATATATACAAATAATTACTTATATGCATTATGTACCTAATTATCTAATAGCTATCTGCCGGACAATTTTTGTTGTTTTGTATTTAATTATGTTCGTAGTACATATCATGCATAAATTTATCATAACTTCGCGCTATATTGTATGCGCCATGTGCTTAAAATATATAAAGATTTTATCTCTATATACTATGTTACATTTGTGAGGGTGAACATCACAATACAGTTCTGAAGTGTGTAGATAGGTGTATCGGCGGAAATATGTTTAAGAGCCTTTTCACACGAGCGCGCTCTTACGGTGCACAGGTAGGTTTTGTGTGAAGATCATCGACTACGAAAACGACGTATGGGAGCCGCTTTGTTGGCATCTTTACGTATATGTACATTACACGGGTACGTGATTATCTTCTAAAATTTTAAATTCTTTTCTTTTGATAAAATTAATATCATAATTTTGTAATTTCCTATTTAAATTTTGAGTATTAATCGTAAAATTTTATCACCTTACACTATGATGAAATTAAGAATAAGACGTAGCCGCGCTGGTATTTACTTCACGTGATGTTTCTTCTGAATAAGTAAATCAAAAACCTCTTAAAAAAGGTTTCATAGTTAATATGTTCTGAGCTACTAATAATAATATTAAGTAATAATAACTTAAAATTGAAAATAATTACATATAAATTTAATCCAAATCAAATTTTAGTAAATCGTAATTACCGAATGAAGAATTTTCTAATTGTATTCTACGAGTATATGCGCCCCAGAAGATCACAATGGAAAATGTTCACAAAACGTTCTGACAGGGAACGTGGTAATAGGTAATATTATTAATATGATTAATTCCGATAGCGAGCAGCATTCGTAAAATGCTGTAAGCGGTCCAAAACTCTTATGAAAATGTTCAAAAGATCACATTGTTTTTTATCCTGAAGGACTATCATTCGAACAAAATCCATTGATTCATCGAAGAGCGTACGACGCTATGACCGTACAACGTTATTTTTAATGAGACGGTTGTTACAAAAATAACAAATTGGGAATACGATGTATAAGTTACGTTGCGTAGGCGGTTTACGAATTAGCACACATTACGTAGGTGGAGGTAGTAAGCACTGACGTAGTGTAGTAGAGGGGTGGCTTGGACCTTGAGTATCGTCCGCTATGTAGATGTTGTCGACCGGCCAATAACGAAGAAACACGAATTTGTTGTATGTTCTTGGGTTAAGTGTGAGTTTTATAACGTATTCCTTTACAGATCACCTCAGTCAAGTCTAGCATTAAATAAATGTTTTTTGTTTCGTAAGTAACAGTGAAGCTGTAGCTGGCGAAGCTTGTTTGCCAAGCATTCTCTAGTTTTCATATATATGACTGCCAGATCATATCAATTCTGTTAAGATATCAAACAATATCATGAAAAAAGTTAATCTATGTGCTTCTATCTATGGCATCTAATAATGTCGTCGAATTCGAGAACGGTGAAATAGGTAAAATATTTTAAGGAAGTTAGATGTTTGAGGTAGGCGTGATTACTAAACATTGCCTTATAAATATTTTTTCATACTGATTTACAAACTAAATATAAATGAAGCGAACTAGTACGAAACGCATTACATACATGATAATGTCATATACAAGAAACATTTAAACAAACTTTTCGGGTTCTAATATCTAGATACTAAAGTTACAAACTGCCCAAAGCTTTATAGTTGACTCCGGTTAGTCGTATTTAGAACGGGCGTTAACTATTATGGTTTGGAATTTCGACAGTTACCTAAACATTAATAAAGAAGAAATATGTTTAAAATTTCTCGTGGATTATTCGACTGCTTGCTTATTAACTGAGATATTTCGGGTTTAAGAATTAAAAATCGAGAGGATGCAATAGTTCGGTAGTATGGCTTAGACTTTTCTTTAAAGATATTTTTTCTATAATCCATGAATTTTGGTATAAGCATTATCAGCATGATCATCGTCAAGGCTTTTTCGAGATTAATTTCTAGATAGAGGCTCTTCCTTCATTTTTATTATTCTCCCACACTCTTTCTTTGCCTGCTCGTATTCGATGCTAATATTACTTTGATCATCAAGATCGTAAAGAAAACAAAAGTTACTGTCACGTTTTAAAAAAAAAACGTCAAAGCGGAACTCCTAACATCGATTCCCATGCCTCTTTAAACCAGTTAGAGACGCACAGGATTAAATGTCGGTTGTTTCGTGATCGTTTAAATGTCAAATTGTGAATTCGCCGACATTTCGAGCGGCCACTCGGATGGAACGGACTTTGCAGTAGGTACGCAATAATAATCGATATATCTTCGATTGCAAGAACGTTTATTGTATACAATTTGGTAGTTAATGACTTTTAACTATGTTTACTTTATAATTCGCGATAATTGCGATAGTAAATTTACTTTACGAGTCGTGACTATCGATGTGTAATTATACAAATACCATAATTAAGTTTTTATCATAAGTTACTATTTATAAGAGACGTCTAAGTTGTAGAAACTAGACCCGGTTTTCTGTTATTACTTTTACATAAAGAAGTGTCAGTACAATGAAGTATCAGTAGCCTGATGATGTAACATTTTAAAGTGTAAACGCGTACATATTAGCTTCAAATTATTATGGGCTCTATAAATGAATTAATACTAGGCGAACACTTTTCTTATCCTCATTTTTTTGTGGTAAAAAAACGTTTAGGAACATTTTAAGTCTTATTTGCCTCAATATTAACATGTTCACGCCGGGTCGGTTTTCATTTTTCTCCCCGTGGGGCGCCAACCATATTTAATGAAAAAGTTACGGAGCATTTTCTACCGCCAAAAGTAATATTAAATGAGTTCATATTAACGATGTAATGTATATTTTAATAGAATGTTACCCTCACATACTATTTTAAGGTATTTACCGTTAAATAAATTCAACGTAGCGAGGGAATCGTCGGTGTACTTACCGCGGATGAAAGATTAGTGTGATCCATCTGTGGGGCACGCCGCCCCACGGATCAGAGAAGTGTGTCCCACTGGAGGGTCATGCTGGCGTGAACGTGGTTAAACACTTATCCATTTTACGCGGCCTCTGCATTGGTTTTGATAAGCCATGCGCCGCATTATACTCACTACATTCTTTATTCGCGCTCTTATTTCTATTAAGCTAATGCAAATATATCCTAAGCACGACGACCCTCACTGTTTGCGAAATTTATAAAAAACACAAGCTGTACCAACAAAATGTATTTTCATTTGCGTTGAAATTATTGTTGTGCGGTCCCCCAGGCGCATGCGACTCCCAGATTAAGAAGGGCTAATTGTAGTGAAAATGTAAAGGTATATTTTTTTCCTGATCATACAATTGTACGCACGGTATTCAGTTCCGGTTTGAGTTTTTGTCTAACATATGCATAAAGTTTTACATTAAAATAGAAATAGTTTTTTTCTTTTCCGGATATGGTATTCTACTCGTATCTGATTCACATTAGAAATCAAATTGATTACTCTAATAAATTAAAACGCTTAAATTCCTCCTTCATGTAATGTTCTGAAAGATGTTATGAGGAAAATAAATAAAAAAAAACTGAAATTTGCATATATTTATAATTAATGCAAAATTGAGTTTTACATCGATCGAACTGGCATAAGAAAATTTCATAACTAGTATAATTTACATAATGTAATAAAGATAAATCACAGCAACAAAAACGACAAGAACGAATATAATCTGCATATACTCGTAAATACTTCGTATTTTTAATTGTAAGCGTATCGCATCATTGCACTTAATTTATTAAAACAATATTTCTTTGTTAAGTTAGACTATATATAAAAAAAAATTAAAACTGATAACGCAGTTCTTACTAAAAGGGTTTATTTTTACGTGTACCATGGATGTCATCGTAAAACTGATATAAGACTGTTTTTTTTTTCAACAATAAGTATCATTTCGTTAAGTTTGTGTACGATGATTACCCTTACTGTATAATAATAGAACCTGTATTTTATTTAGGTTCTTTTTATCGGTTATTTACCCCAGAACTGGCGGGACTGAAAATGTTCCAAATCGCACAAGTGTATCATATAGTGAAAACAAGTGAGCCAGTGAATTTTGACAACATTTTAAAATATTTTTTTTTTATATCGTTAAAATTTAGTTACGGCGATAAAGCTCTGAGCGAAGTATGACAACAATATATTCTAACATAACCACTTTGTTATGGACAGGCGTAGATTCGTCTAGGGGAACGTCCCGATCGCATCTTGCTTTGTCGCATAAAAAGTATTTTACGATAAGTATCATAGCCGAATTTATGTCTCCGATACATTAACTTATCCACAGTTTCGGTTTTACGTAACGGCGAACATCGTAAAAAGTTCATTGAGATTTATTACATTACAATTCGCGATGCCGGCACTGAAATGTTTTATGGCATTGTAAACGCGCCTACGCGTGTTTTAATTTAAATCGTAAAGGTATACACGACAGCGCCGACGTAGAGACGCTAGATTCGCCAGATCTGTTACAGTATGAGCACTAGGAAATATTCACGGACGAGATACTTTTTCTTTTCCCAATGAGCTTTTTGGCTCATCAAAGTGGTTTTGCATTCTCGTATAGAATGTGACAAGGTGCGAGACATTTAAATTTTGCTGTCTTCCGTATGT
Organism: Pharmacophagus antenor; assembly: GCA_018245475.1. Lineage (NCBI taxonomy): Eukaryota > Metazoa > Arthropoda > Insecta > Lepidoptera > Papilionidae > Pharmacophagus > Pharmacophagus antenor. The sequence goes on from DWQX01000939.1 coordinate 24,272, forward strand.
AGAGTGAGATGCTGCACCGAGGAAGTAGATTAGTTAAGATGCTTATAATTTTCGACATAGCTCTGAAACGACTAAATCAATTTAGATTTGGTGTCTTTTGCTTTAAAGGTTAGTTAAACGAGGTTTTTAATTGTTTAATGACACTCCTTAATCAATCATTTTAGTCTCATTTCTCTTCTAAAAGATAAAAAAATCTTTTAAAATGTTGGTAGAGAAACTAGGGAGAAGGTAGAGAGAGCTCCTTTCTAGCTTTATTCTTTAGATTTTTTTTATTGTAAATCAATTCCATCGTTGACGAACATTGCTACTATGAAAAGAGTATATATATTTTTTAATATTATATACGCAATTTGTGTGATACTTTCAGAATGTGAACTATTAGAATTGGTGTCGGTAAATGGTCATTACTGGCCAATTATATGGTATACTACAATGAGCAGAATAGTATACGATTGAGTGCGACTTGCAGTCTTCACTTGAGAACTCGTTTACCTAAGCGGTTTTCGTTTCTGTGGTTAGTGCAATCTTCGCACTTATGGTTCTTTTTTATTAAGTCATCAAACCTCTATTCAATTGCAACTTAAAACGCTTTGAATTTGTAATGTAAAAGTAAAAGCCTACTTCTAGCGTTTCAGTGTTATTGGTAGTCTGACGTTATACAATGAGCCAATTTGATTTGTTATCACGAACTTGACCTCCGTGAAAACTGATCCGCTCAGCAAATTGATACAGCCCACAATCCATTATCAACTCTACGTCACACCTATATAAATCTCGTTTCTGCTCATGTACATTCGTTATAACTGATACGTGATTTATTCACTCCCGATTTTCTACTCTATTTGATAGCTTATTACGTACAATATTGAATGGCTTTACGTGTCATTCAGTACTTATTTTTACGTCGAACCTCTTGAATGGATTTATTTTCGCTCCCTTCGCGGGCATTTTCGCGCGACGCTGGATATGTGCCAGGTGATTTCGTAGTCTATACTTTCCCTTTTGCCATGTATTCCCGTCTTATCTGTTTCTTTTAATATTGAAGCGATATTCCAACGCGATATTTCATACTTCTCGATTCACGCAGCGTTGTCTCTTTATGAGATATTGGCTGCTTTCCAATTTTCAACCTGGACCGAGGTAAATACGAAGAAAATTATGCAGTGCCCAACGTTAAAAATGTTTCTGTAGGCCTCTCTTATACTATTGGTTTGATCGTCATAACATTAGAATATATTTTTTTTGGATACAAGACGAAAAGTATGGTTTTAAAGTGCAAAGACAGAATGACCAGATATTGTAGTGATGATGATCGTAAGATATATATGAAGAAGTATAAAACATAAACAAGTAGTATTCATTTGGTAAGGCCCAATTTAGTAGTGGTCAGAGATCGAGAATGAAAACAACAATGTTGTCATAAGAATATTGTTTCATTGAACTAACAAATATAGAGTGAGTACGTGTTTGTTTATTTTTGCCTTTTGTGATAGTCGACGGAATTACTAGTGCGTTATTTATGTATATTCTTTAACGACATTATTACTTATACTTTGGATGATTTTCCTTTCAAATAGTCACTTATTTTATAAATCTACTAGTTTGGAGGAATTACTTTAAGGCATAAAAAAAATAAAGTTGTTTAATAAATAAATTATTTGTTTTAGTTATTACATTTAAGTAATGAATTTATCATACAATATCTTCAACATTTTTAAATACAGTAGACGATAGTATCGTATCAAACGCCCTTGGTGCGACATTCGCCGTTTTGCGCGCGCAATCTGTAATTTATGAATCGGGCCGCAACTCCATTGATATGAGCAAGCGACGTCGGTCTGGGTATTTATATCTAGACCGTTAGAACATCAAGCGCGAACTCCGCGTGTAACGTCCTTATGTAACTCGGCGATAGTATTGATTCCTACTTGTATTGATTCTAGTATTTGGGAGATCAGTAACTTTGTGTATACAGTGCGTCGTAACTAAACAGAGCGAAATTGGAGGAATTAAATAGTATTACGAAATGTTAATTAATTTGTTTTGAATTTGTTTTAGCAACAGGCATTGTGCATACGTTTCTTTAAATCTTTCTGAAATTCCCATGTATAAGCAAGCACCGTCTGGTGCATCCAGATGATACTAGTGTAGATTATTATGAAGTCTAACTAGAAAATATAAAGCCGAAGATTTTACTTAGCAATGTGTCAAATATACATTTATTTCCGAAGAACAGTTTTACACTCCTAACGTATAAAATGAAATTTCTTTTTAATAGTAAACTTATTGAGTCTTTTTAATCCAATTTTCCTAATAAAGCAATTATTTTAAGCTCTTCTGCTCTACAATATTTTGTAGACGTGGTTTTTATTGTATCCATTCATAAATAACGTAAACAACCTTATTGGATGTTTATTTATCAGATTACATTATACTCGAACAAATCCTCTTATGAATGAAAATCAAAGGAAAGAAATATTTCTTGGAAACACTTATCATGCGAATAGAGTAAATAAAGTAATTGATAATGTTGTAAGGAATCTATTGCGTCACGGTTATTGAAGAAGTGAAAATTGAATGAAGTAGAATGTTATTGGATTACTATTTGGGAAAGTTCAGTTTTATTTAATAATTGTTTTCCTTAATTTCTTTTCATTATCAGTAAATGTGTACTAGGTTTTGTAAATGTGATGGATCATCTTTCCATTATATTTAGAAAACCGAGATACAGTTCGTAAATAAGATAAATTAATTACTTTAGCAACTATAATATCTTGACGATTTACATCTTTGAATGGATGTTATCGTCACTTAATCAATCGTTTACTCGATCGAATTCATTTCGCGCTCGAACACCTTTGCGTTGGTCGCCTTTGAACGCGAACACAATTTGTTGAATTTGTTAGTCCGGATTTCTTCATAACTCTCTTAACGCTTCGTTGATCATCGTGATGTTTTATTTCATCGCATGGCCATCGTGATTTTGTACGCATTCCGTAACTTATTAACGATTGTCAGAGTTTGATATTAGTATCTAATATCGTTATTAGAATTAAGAAGAGTTTTATTGACTGCTTCGATTGTACGTCCTCTTTTATTGCGTAAATCTGACTTTAAACATTTAAAAGTCAATTTTTTTCTTAGGTTAATACTCTTTTATGTTCAGAGATGAACTTATGTTATGAATTTACATTCATGCATTTTTTTTATGTAAGATGTTCTCCCATTCTAACAAGCGGAATCGCTGTCAATCACTCGTTAGCAGTCATTTAAATATGCTCCATTTAACATCGTATATTAAGAGTATCCTAATAGATCCGTTTCCCATCCACGTCACTTCCGATAAACATCGGTCCACATAAATTATCCTCGTCCAGGATGCCGTCATTGACAAGCCCCGTACGCGGCGTGGGAGAGGCTTGATTGTTGACGTCCTTTCGTTTGTTGTTTTTTTATTTTAATGTCCGCGACACTTTTGCAACTGTTTCGGATACACCCACAGCAAGGCTGAGACATGCGGTGTATACTATATACATATATTTTATTCGTTATTTATAAGTTGATAACAATAAAGAAAGAGAAAAATAGGACAATAGGAATGGGAATACGTAAACATCATCTGGACATAGTTTTAAATTTATCTCCTTCTGATCTATTTTGTAAATGCGTGTATAATATACAGTAAAATTTTATGGAGATATAATTAAGGGATTGCAAATTTATTTTGAATGAAGTTTCCTTACCGTTTGTCTATTATGTATGGTTTTTATTATTCCCATTGAAGCAAGGTTAACAAAGAAACAGTTCACCTAATGTTTAAGTGATCAGACCTTGTCCATACATACACCTCATACTTTAACTTTTTTATTTTTTTTTCTTTGGGATCGACAAATAATACATGTCAGTATAGAAATACTCAGATAATGTTGCATTTTGCAGTAAAAAAGTATGAATGCCAACATGAAATAATTTTGAGGAAGTTAACAAATAGTATTAAACATTGCTTTGCTGAAGAAAGTCTAAAATTAGCGAAAGTAGGTCCCGTTTTTTAATCGGGAAGCAAGTTAAATACTAGCAACTATCGGCCAATATCAGTGCTCCCAGTTATGTCAAAAATTTTCGAAACAATTTTATGTAATCAACTTGAATAATATTTAAAATCAATAAATTTTATATCTAATAAGCAATACTGTTTTAGAAAAAATCTAATACATTATGTGCTATAAGAGATCTTATAAAAAAGTTGAAAATTAAAATAGACCAAAAACACATAGCATTAGGAGTATTTATCGATTTAAAAAAAAGTCTTCGATAAAATTAGTCATGGACTACTATTACACAAGTTAAAAAATTTAGGAATAGGCGGCACTGCTTATAATATGTTTAAGTCTTACTTAACAAATAGAAAACAAGTAGTAAAAATTGGAAAACATGTAAGTCAATTTAGATTCATGACTTTTGGGATTCCCCGGCGATCAATATTAGGACCTCTGTTGCTCATAATATATATTAAAATACACGCGAAATTTTTCTAAAAGGAGATGTCACATTATATGCCGATGATACCTGTCTTTTTCTTTTGGTCACTCTATAAATACGATAATATCCGATGCGCAAAATGATTTGAATTTATTAAACTAGTGGTGTCAACACAATTTCCTAACAATTAATATCTCTAAAACTAACGTCCTAAAACCGACGTTATATTTAAGGCAAAAAACAAGAAAATTAGTATTCACGGACATTTAAAGATTAATAATCAAATATTAACAAAGTAAATAACCAAAAATATCTGGGTCTAATTTTAGACAGCCACCTCATATGGAAGCCACATATCTAGAAAATTAAAGTCTACTCTATTGTTAATTTATTAGAAATAATATATTACTGTTGCACAATAAATATTAAAAGTAAAAAGAAATAAGTACTAAAAGTAATACATTTATTTAACTAGAATGAAAACAAAACTAACGCTTTTATAATAAATAAATTGCTACTTTTGTTGGCCCCATCTAGAAATCGCAATGTGCGTAGAGCATCTGTGTAATTCACTAATCCAATCTATGCCCGAGTGCGTTAGCAGGTAACTTATAAGTTTTTGTCACTATCTACCGTCTTCGTGCACGCTAACTTAACTTATTTTTGTTTTATAACTTAATGTAATGTTCTCATGTAAGTGAATTATTGTAATTCTTTATGAGAATAAAATATCTAAATCCTTAAATGATGCAAGAATTTGAGATTGATCCCAGAATTTAACAAAGGTATTGATTATGTAAGCATATATGAGTATAAATGAGCCGGCTATTTAAAGGACAACAGCTGATATTTTAAAGGTTTACGAAACGGATTTTTTTACTAGAAAAATCGTAACTAGAAATTTTGTTTAGCGGTGTTATACATTTACTTGGCCGTTATAATCCTTGTATAATGTGTTATATACTATTTTGCTTTATTTCCAACCGAGAGCAATATGTGTATGTGAATTGAATTGAATATCGCTAAAGTCGTCCTACACTTGCACGTCATAATCCAATGAAACCCTTGGTTACATTTATATCACAGTTAAACTCCTTGTGTATAAAAAAACACTATTATCTACTTTAGAACTCCACTCGACGTACGATACATGTCAATGAAATAGTGTATGAATGGCCCTATGCCAACATTCGTCGTTTTGACGTCGCGTAACCTTGCGCGCTCAAACGGTACAATGTTAACTGCTATTTAAAGTTTAGTGGGTCGTTAAACTGACCAAGGCGTTATAAAAGGGAATATTGGGTTTGACTATATATACTTTGGATTAAGGGTTTTTAGTAAAATGTGTTCTTTTTGCGACTATTTCGAATTTTACTGTCGTTAATGTTTTTCAGTTACTTTACTTACATCATCGTTTATACCGAAATATATATTGTTAGCATTCTACTGCTTAACGCCAGATGTAAGCGTCGTTGGTCACAATGTTTTTTTTTTATCTACAATTATTTAAAAGTTTATCTCATTATCAGATTTTGTTAATCGAAAATTAGGCCATGGAAAGCGAAGCATGCTCGCTTGGAATACTTTGGCTCTCGCATGTATTACTGCTGGAACACAGCAACTCTAGTTACGACGTCAGGTTGATATTCATACCGATCACAATACAACATATATACGACAAACTGTTACGTACCCATTGTTCAATTTGTGCACTTCACTTTGTCTATCACAAAGTGTTTCTGGATCCTTGACCTCCCTTACATATTACGTTTTTTGCGAGCAAATTCCATAAGGGGGACATTCCTTTTAGCTTTGTTTATCGTGTAAGGAATTCGTATCGAAGACAACTGAGCGTTGTGACAATTCGTCTTGATAATTTCAGGATTGTCTTTATCGCTAGTTGGCAATAGTAAGTTATAGTAATTTTTTGAATATTAATTCTAAAATAAAAGTAAGTATTATTTTAGACTCATTAATATTTGATTTATGAAATTACAATTTCTTGTCCGTTATTATATTAAAATATTTTTAATTAACTATTTATTATACGAATACTATGAATATAGAGAATATAAATACAGTAAAATTGGCAATACAATTTTTGTCCTAAATTATCGAATAAATGATATGGCGACTGTATTGATTGACGTTACGCTATAACCGGTTTCGTGGTTATGTTGCCAATCCATTACTCGCTTAACCCGTCCAACTTCTTGAACGTGACCAAAGCATTTGGGTTTGCCATGTAATGCAATGCGAAATATCGCAAACATCGCACGGCTAATACACCGTGGGTAGCAGTAAGATCACGATGTGTATTCTTTATTTATCATGGTATGCCGTGTTTGTTCCTGTCTGAGTTATATTGCTCTCGTAATATTAAACTGTGGGAAAATTATGTTTGCCCCGATGATCGATTACACTACTTGAAGTGAATTTTTGTATTTTTTATTTTATTAAAAAATAAATCAGTGCATAGTTAGGAAATTTATCTTATAAAATGGTTGTATTTGTCAAATTATTTTCGATATTAGACGATGGTAAACTTGTTTGTATTTACTTTTATTGTCAGTTAAGTAGACCGTACCCTCAGCCGTTAACTTTTATTTGATACATGATGAATGTTGTTTAGTTATAATTTTTTTATATTCAATTTATTTCTATGTCACGTATTCGTCATATCGTCATATCGTTATGTCGTGATTGCTTAGTAGACCTGACATATCCATATGGGCTAAAAGGTCCGAAATAATTGAGAATAATAAAAAACATAATGCAGACAGTTTTAAACGGATTTAAGAAGCAGTAATTTGTTTGTGCAATAGAGAATTTCCAATTTCACACAGGCACACTGAATTATTGTTGGAATTTAATAACGGTAGCTAAACACCATCAGTTTTTTACGCAGTTCTCACATAAACTGACTAATTAACTATAACCGATGTAATGAGCGATGGCCGCTGTAAAATCGACAATCGGGCGACGCGAATGCGGTAAAAAATTGTTAATTCAAAGTACCGGTCGAGTGCGCCGCGTCTCTCTCGCGGTCGTTGTTTGCGGGTAGTGAAGGTGAACTGATAATGTGCATACTCCTTTAAATTTATGCCAGCCTGGTACTTTTACTTCGTTATGAAGACAGATATTTTAATACCCGAAGGGGTTAGCAAACGAGCGTCCCGGGTTTGATTGGCCACATGAGTAGTAGAATTATGATGGTGGGCATGATTTTTCAAACACGTCTGGCTCCCACCACTCTCTCCATTAATCTACCGCCATAACAGCAATTCTGTATTCCGACAGTTATATATTTGGTATCAGCCAGAGGACTGAGCGAACACGCTTTGCCATTTATGACTTCATCGTAACATAACGTTTTGTGAAAATGGGCTAAGTGTTTATTCATTCTCTATACAAAAAGGAAAGTATTAAAGCGTATATCAAAAGTACTGCAATTAAACTAATTTATATTGTTTTTAGAGCCTTGATCTGTTCAGATCATAACTCATAACAAAATCTATTATCAGCAATACTTTTTGTTTCACTTTGAGAACATGTTTGTTTGTAATGGAGTCCATTTAAAACTGTAGTGCTAAAATAGTTGGTGCTTCTTTTATATGCACGGTAATCCTACGCGGTCTTGGCTTGCATCACGTACGCCGGTTAGCTGATGTACATTGAACTCCTTATAGGTAATGATTGCCTGGTATTTTTTTTTGTTATTCATATGGTCTATTCAATTCTAATGAGCAAACACAAATCAGTTCACACCACATACTTAAATTATTACAGCGTAGAAGTGTTACCTTATATATTTCTAGCTACATATTGCATCGTTAATTATTTTTAGAGATAGGTAATAGCAGAATTAATTGGCACCGCGGTGCAATGGTTTACCACTTGCATTGTATTATGGAGGTGCCGATCATATCTAAACTCTACATGAGTAGTGAAATATGGACGGTAATAGGGTTTTCTTGAACCCGTCTGGCTATCATCCTCAATGTCAATATGCCGGCTTAAAAGTATTGCGGTGTTTTCGGCATTCATACATGTGGGAGCCAGAATAATTCTGTGCGATCATGCTCCATCATTTACGGCCCAATGTCACTTAACTTAAAATTGCAGTCAAGTGTATTGCTTATTATTTTAACGTTATTTATGCATAGGTTAAAATGACATTAAAGTTCAAGCACATGGGTTTTTTTGATTAATGAATGGGGAACCTCTTCCTATTATAGTTAATTGAGACGCTCGGCGCAGGAGAATGCTCGGAATTCCTAAAATAAACGTCGGGCCAGCGCGGACGTGCCGTTTCCCGCCAGAGCAAAAAGGAGCGCGAAACGCGATGACAGCGGTCGCGACAGCTAGTGATGCGACCGACTGTCGTAAAGCGAATTGTAATGACAGCACTACTTTTAAATGTAATCTCAGTTTTATATATAAAATTTTGAAGAATCGTAAATTTGATAGTTTTTTAAATGAAGATAATAATAATGCAAATTATAATTGCAGTTTAAGTTAAAAGGTAATACCAGTTTTCATACTAGCGACAACCGTTTACCATTTGCGCTATGACAGATTCTTGTTTCGGTTACATCAGTAGCAGAGCTTGGAAGGCTGAAAGGTTTTTTCGAAGCCGTAATAACATTGCTCTGTTTCGATAGTCATACATGTGATAGTCAGAGTAATCTAAGCGCAGCATATTTCACTATCTACATCTCCATCGCGTAAAATTGGGGCCAAACGTTAGCCCATTGTTGGTAAAAAATTACATTTCGTACAAAGAAGTAACAGGATTAGTAAAACCTTGG
>DWQX01000940.1:0-33496 GCA_018245475.1 Pharmacophagus antenor
CTGCAGACGTTTCTTTTTGTTTTGTGGTCGTAACAGTGGTTTACGAACAGCTACGCGACCAAACAAATTGGCATCTCAAAATCTTCTTTGTACTTTGTACTGTATGTCAACACACAAAATACCAGAAGAGGATCAAGAGTGTTAGTTGGGAAGACTCCGGCTCTCGTATGTGCATAAACAAACAAAAAAAATTTTTTGTTTTCAAACCAATAGACATTTTAATTTTAAATTGCAGAAATAACAGATCTTTGTTATAAATAGAAAAAAATAAAGGTACAGTTACTATTATATTAAGGAATTAAAGCGAAACATTACAGCTGATATTAAGAAGTACACAACCCTACGGGATAAGCGTTTGATGTGCAAAAAGGCAAAATATCCACATTATTACTAAAGGTTAAAATCGACGATTAAAGCAAAAGTTACGCCAAAGTAGGCTCTCTGGAGGCAATTGAAAATGTTGCTACATTTACATCGTGAAATTATTCGGCAAATATTACTTGGCTTTAAAAAGTCTACCTTTATATTTTATACCTATAATATGCAGAATATTATTGACTCTCTTTAATTGCTCATGTTAATTTGTATCGGTAATTTTATGTGTCAGTGGTATATTTTTTTTTATTTACGTCAATTATTATTTTGCGGTACCTATTTAGGTTATTAACTAATAAGATACATATTTGTGTTTATAATTACAAGAACTTTTTTTTTAATAATTTGAAGTTTACTTATGCAGTTCCTAATATTTTGCAGTAAATTAATATGTAATCATGTCTGGTTTAAAACGTAACTTTCTTTTCCTAATAAAATTACGTTGTTATGATATCATACAAAAGATGATAATATCTTTTAATATCTTCTCTGGATTTTATTTCATTTTAACACTAGATATACTGGACCCGTCATTTTAAATGACTAATCCTAGATAAAAAGTTAAGTATATTAATAGGCGTTTGACTTTTTTATTTTTTTATACCGCCGCAGGGAACATTGTTATCTACATTTTATAGCAAAACAGGAAAAATAATAATACAATAGTGCACAAAATTACTACAGACACGAAAAGAAAATAATAAAAATGCGTCGGTAAATGTAGTGTTAATATCTAAAATACGAAGAGTATTAACTAACAAACCTTCTTCACTAGTTTAAAACATAGTTTTGTTTTAATCTAAAAATTTTGAATTTGTGTGAAATTTTGATTCGGGTGATACGTAAATATTATATACCACATAATAAGTGATGATTTCTTCGAGTGTGACATAATAAGGATAATAAAAATTATCATAAATAGGTTTCCCTTGCATGATAGACATTTCTATCAGCAGGTGAAATAGATGTTAATCTACAAGGTATTGCACAAGAAGCATTCGGTGAAGTAACGTGTTAAGAACGAGAAGTTTTAACCTATTTTAATACATAATCTCACTTCAGAGTATGTTTCATGTGCAATCGATCACGAACTTTGTAACTGTTACAGAAACGAAAGTATTGTTGTGATAGAAAAAGGAGTATTCCAACGACTATTAAATAAACTTCATACAATTATGTTATTTTTTATTTAAGAAACTTTTATACTATTTTATGATTTTCTCATTTTATTATAAAATAATTTTACTACTTTTTGCATTTGTAATTTTCTTAAGAGACATTAACTGCAGAGAGGAAGACAAAGTTGTGACACATTTACCTCCATTTAGACGGTACTCCACTTCGGTGCATTACTAAAAACCACGGGAGTTCCTAAGGATCACACCGGTACCTCTAAACACTCACACGAAGCACGTCTCAGGGGCTTCCCCATAGTACAGTGTCTTCGCCGGTAAGATTTTAAAAATGTTTATCATGTAGTAATATTAATAGTCTAAAAAGACGGCTGGAAATAGAGTAAAATATGTGTAATTATAAAAAATAACTTAGTAAATTTCAGTTTTGAAAAGGTACGAATACAATTATTTTTTTTAACTCATTTACATTCTAAAAATAAAAAGTGTAATAAAAATACCAACTTCGGAGCTTGAAACATTAATTAAAGTCATTAAAGTTCCTTTTAAGGTAACCATAAGCGTTTGTATAGGAAAAACAAAAAATTCCATGAAGTTAACCGCATATGGTAATAAACAATAAACATCTGTTCGACGTTGTACACGATTACGATGAAAATTATTCATAAAGTCATTTTTATTTCTCTTATAAATGACTTAATGTTCGCGTTAATAATTCAGTAAACTAAATGTAATATAAAAATTGAATGACCTAACAGTATAATTGAAGTGATATTATGAGATGTAACTTAAGCAAATTTATTTGACCACTCCGAGAGTATTAAACACGTCACCACATAATAACAATAATTCATGTTAGAGACACGGTTCTTATTTGAAATGTATTTTCTATTTGTTTAGGTGCAAGTGTGTTTATCTAGTACACCATATTGAATAAACACTATTTTAAAGTCATTTGAAGGACGGGATTTTGGCTGGAGTGGCTGCTTTTAAATTATTTTAATAATTTATATTTCACAGTATTAGTTATAAATAAGAATTTTATTATGTAATTGTCGTTCTTAATATTCTAAGTTACTAGTAACTAAATTGTCACCGTTCTCTCGTTTTGTGTAATTATTAATTTATAATATTGTTTTTAATCAAATAATCCTACTACGGGATATACGCGTATTATTAATAAATTAGTCATCTGAATGAAAATGAGAAAACTTGCATTCAAATTGCTTTGGTCGCGTTATACAAAATGACAAAAGCACTTTGGGATCCAAGTTTTAATTGAAGGATTCCCTTTTTATTATCACAGTCTCCGAAATACAGACGTCAGAAGTGACACTAAAGGAAGTTTCCGAAATCAATTTAAATACGCTACAACAAATGAATTTAATATCTTTTCTTGATGGCTTATAAGCTCCCGATAAAGTAAAAGTTTAAATTTAGAATCGATTACGTTCGTCGAAAATTGCTTTATGATTTTTTATACTGTCTCCGCTTTATGCTTATCTTTGTAGGTAAAGAAAGCTTACCGTTGTTAAATTCGTTTTTGATTATTTCAGTCCCATGCTTGGAGAGCGTCTGCAACTTTCTGTTTTTTTCTTCACAAGGTTTCTGGTTCGATTCTGAGTCCTAATGAGTAGTGTAGTTACTATATAATATATCATTATTGCTGTGTTCCGGCATTCAAACCTAGAAGAGGCAAAGTAATTTAGAAAAGCCTACTTTGGTGTAATTAATCACCCAACATCGTGTCAATTTAAGGGGAAGTGTTAAAATATATATTTTTCTCTTAATTTAGCTCTATACCTTGTGTCAATTGGAAACAAAATAAAAGAATGTTAATGATTAATTGAAACTGCAGTTTTTTGGTGCTATCAAAAAATATCGAAGCAGCCATCTCTCGCTCGCTTCTCTGGACGTGGTAATTTTTATTTTGTGTTAAGAATAATCCCCCTCCAGTGCGTGTATCAACTTTTAAGTCTATCAACTCGGAGAGTAAAAAGTTTATTACGAACGTCGTTTTCCCCCTCAGTGTTGGAATTTATAAATCCTTTCTTAGTAGATGCATACACATTAGAAAGAACACCATTGAAAATTTCATGTCTCTAGGACCAGCAGTTCAGGATGTGCGATGATATGTAAGTCAGTAGTGAATCAGTTCGGACAATGGATTTTATATATATAGATAATGAAAAAACATCTATCTCCTTTTCGATACTACCTATTTTATTAAGAGTAATGAAAAGTGTTTACTATAACAGATATTTTAACAATATAACGTACATTCGAATACACGCAATTTTCGTAACTCGTTAAAAACGATGCGATGCATAATGTGGCAAAACTTCACCTGCTTTGCGAGGGTATTTCACGAACAATTTATATTAAACAAATTTTCACTCGCACGCCGCGTCCCCTTTGTGTATAAAGATGACATTTTTCTACTTTATCTCCTTTGTTTTTATACTCTGTGGACACTTATGATTGTTAAAATATATGTGAAATGCCACTGTAATATTATTAAGTTATTACTACTATATTATAATTTACACATAATATAAAGTCTTACAAATCAACGTTAAATATATGCCTCAGAGAATATTTACCTCACTCATTGATAGAATGCCTTTTAATGGAGGTTATCGAAGCTAAATAACTTTTTATTTATAATTCGGATTGAAAATAATAGCAATTTAAATACCGTTGTATTCATATTAATATCTGAAACAGTCATATTGATATAATACAATGTATGATGGTTTCATATATTGTTTTTGCTACAGACTCAAGGTTGTTATTGTGAATAAATTTTTTATTGAGACATTTACACATACACAATATACTCTTACGTGCTAGGTTCATAAACTACCTACGAATGGCTGCTTTTTAGTTGAAAGTTTTTTTTTCATTTATTTAATAATAAATCAAATTATATGTTTTTTTTTTGTTTTAATTTTATTTGAATTAAGTCATATAATCTTAAAATTGACTAGTGTCTCGGATCTTTCTTTTTTGACATTGCTTCCGCAACTATGGCAACTCATTTCGGATTGCCATTTCTTGATAGTATTTCATCAGTTTTTAATTTCATATATTAATTTGTTAGTATTTATTATGTTAGGAAATAAGGGCTATAGCATAACAAATACATTATTAATATATCAAGGAAGAATATGCGTTCTGGTAAACTCATTAGAGTGTTTAGTGTTAACCATAATAAAGTCGTAAATGAAGACTATTTACTGGTCATTGAATTTCCTCCTCTGAACGTATCTAAATAAAATTTAGCCGTATAAATAAAAACCATCGAAAGTTCCATTTTCAAAAGACAATTGTCTGCCTCCTTGGTTTAGTAACTTACCGCTTGCATTATACCATGTAAGTCCGAAGTTTGATTTCGGGACCATATGGGTAGTGGAGCTTGGATGTTAGTAGGGTTTTAACCGAACCCGCCCGGGTAGCTACTAATAATCTCATCTGTCGCCATAACAGCATTCCAGTGTTTAGATCGGTCATACACAAAATAACTAGAGTATTTTGGTCAAGAACTCTCCATCTCAAGCCTCGTTGTCACTTAACAACGTATCAATATTTAATGAATATATAAAACAAGTGATGCTTTACTGGATTCGATTGTACTTCGCATCCATGTAGATTTAAAATGGACTTCTTTCATTACACGTTATGAGTAACTCACTGATTAATAAGATTTCAATGTATTAGCATTCAGCGCATCCTGAAATGGTTAAATAACAATTGAACGTCAGATAGTGGCCCGTCTCAATCAATCGCAAACTGAATCAATTCCCATTCCGAAATTGCTGAACGCTTTCCACTAACTCACACTAGCAGACGACGGCGAATTGTCCTTTGCGGGCCCGATGCAATTTGGCATTTTCTCTCTGTCATGATAAAACGAGAGTAGTTGAAACGTACATTAGTGGCACCAGTTTAAATTCACATTTGTTTTTGAATTATTTTTTAAGTTTTCTTTTTTAAGGTTTTAGGCTAATGTTGAGCTGCCACTTTAACAGCATTTCTGTGTTCCGGCAGACAAACATACGAGAGCCAAATGTATATTAGACAAACACGCTTTACCATCTTTGACGTCATTGTTTTTAAAATCAGGTGGAATCGAAACAAAGTATTCGCCCATAATCCATAAAATGAGGATTTTAACCGTTTGACTGTTAAGCAATTCTTGCAAGAACGCACGAAAACTGCGGGACATATTTTGACGTGATATTGTCAAATAAAATACCCTCTTTTAGACAAATATCAATCAATTTTAATAATTCCTTTCGTATTATAAAGAAACAATATTGATTGTGATTGTGAATAAGAAAAAATAAACATTAAATTGTTTTTTCTTTGAAAATTAAAAGTTATGAAAAGATAACTTAAAGTTTATTCATCTTCTCTTATGATCAGCATGATCATTTTGATTAGGGGAAGATCACTGACTCTTACATGAAAAATCTATGTATAACAACTATGTTTAGCCGCACAAATAGAGTGAAGGCCTTTTTTACAACACGCGCAAATAAGGCGGGATCGCTTGATAGCGCTCCTTCTGTTGCTACACACCGCACATTGTCGTAAGTTACGTCCCGGTAATTTTTCAAGCGCAAATTTTTTGGTTGATGAAGATGGTTGTGTTGACACACTATTTTTACGATTCATCCACTCCTTTTCGATATCGTCAATAATTTTCGATGTGAATTTGATGAGTTATAACAATGCTATCATCACTACTTGTGTCTGTTCTTTCACCATCCTCAGAATCACTGGCAATGGAATCAACGTCCGAAATAATAGCCCGTGACATTGTTTTTTTTTTTAAATAATACATTAAAACGGTAAAAAGTTATTTTGGGATGCACTCGTGTTGCAAAGTACGCGTAAGGTCAGACTACATTTACTCCTACGAAGCAACAAAGACATACTGAAACTCGCGGCGCAAAAGCGCTGCATCGCGGTTTCCGAGACAAATGAACGCAGCGCTTTTGCGCCGCGTAGCATTCAAACGGTTAAAATATTTTTCATACCCTCTTGACAAGTAACCACCCTCAATAAACTGTCTAATTTTAGGTACTAAAATAATATGGTTTATGATGATAATCCAAATAGCCATAACTTACATTAATAGAAACAAAAAGACAATAAAGATAGATTCAATATTTAATAAATTAATTCATCTACAGAATATAAATGTGTTATTCTGCGACATCACATAGAAATAATTTTTTTTTTCGGAACTAAACCGAATAATGATATATCTGGGGAATCCAGTATTAATGTCAATCTATCTCCATAATAGTATTGCTGTGTTCTGCAAGTCGTATGAGTAAGATTTTATGGTAAAGCATACGAGTACTTCACCATCTAAGTGCTAATTGTTACTTAACACCATGTGATGAAATTGAAGCCAAGTTTTAACCTATTGTCGATAAAAAGGAGAATAAATAAGTGGACTGGGAACGTATTTTGTCACTTTTATTAATTTATTGATAAATATTAACGGATATTTCATAAGTTTGTATGATTGTTAAGCTGCAGAAATGCGGTATTGCGTGACCGTAATGGGAGAATTTTAAATTCATTAGTCCAGTACGGCTTAAGGCGCTGTTTGCGTGTGAGGAATACTTAATTAAATTCATTCAGAAATTATTTCATAACGATTTACGAATCGAAAATATTAATATTATTTATTTTAGTACTCTCAGGCTTTCAAAATCTTTTTGTATTAAACGTTGTGAACAGTGACTAAATTTGTAGTAATATTTTACAATTTTTATTGCTACTTTTAGTAAAAAATAAAATCGAAGCTTACCGGTTGTGGGCTAACACTTGACCTTGATTTCACCCAATGTTAAGTAATTATAAGGCCGTCGATAGTAAAGCATGTTCGTTCAGAATACTTTAGGCTCTTATACGTATGACTGTTGGAAGACAGAATGATTTTCGGCGGCTGGTTGACATTGTGGATGGTATTTAACCAAGCGAATTTGAAAACTCTACACTATGGTGAAATGGTATCACCACACAGACTTCATGTATACCACATGTAACCCAATTTTAATCTTATGTATGACATTATAGTACTGTATGATTGAGATAGACTCAAACAAATTAAAAAATATTAACAAACAATTCTTCTCAGTGAAAAATATGTGATTTCTCTTATATAAAGTGAGCTACAAAAAGCCACTTGCAATAAAAATACTGCGACAATTTGTGAAAAGTAAAATGTTCTAATTAAAAGTTTCGTGACGTCGGTGGATATTCTTAAAATAACTCTTTTAATTAACCTCACCCAGTACAACGTCCGTCGTTTTCTCATGATCACGATGAAACAAAATTTGAACGATAATTCGAATTTAATTTTTAAGATAACTCCATTTTATTTGTATTAAACTATATATAATTTGTTGTAAAAAACATTAAATAACTATGATTTATTACAGGTTGATTTTTAAAAAAATATATAATGAGAATAATGTAATACTTTAATTTATTTGTAATGTATTATTATAATATTTTGTTTTGGCATTTTTACCTCTCTGATCACGTTTAATAAATTAATTTGACCAACGATTTGATTGAATGACAATAGACTTACTTTATAGATAATATTAATAAAATAGAGATTATAATTAGACCTACTTTTTCGCATCATTTTACCTGGTCTTTCTTAAGTTTACTAGGCATAACCTCATTAAGTCCATGCTATTTATCAAAAATAAATATATTTGAAAGCAGATATAAATGCAATATTCAATGTAGCAGAGGCGTAAATCCCCTGAGACCACACCAACTTTATTAATTAAAGCTTGGTTAACATAATAGATAATTATTTATCTAAATCTTATTTAACTTTTATTTTTAAATTTACTTTAAAATTTTTCCTTACTTTTATTTAGTTTAAATTTATTCTTTATCTATATCAACAATCTACAAATGTGCTCAGTTTTTTTCTTAATAAGGGACAAATTAAAGATATGCAAATATAGATTTAGTAATGGTAAATGCATTGACATGTTTTAGGTTTTTAAATATAACTAAAATAGTATTAACTAACGAATACGGTCATTAGAAACTAGCCGTCATCCGCGCACTTTTCTAAGTGTGATAATTGTTTATATTTAATATTAGGGTTAATCCCCGTCAAATACTTGAATCAATTTTCAAGTCCATGGACTTGGAGAATAGTTTCATTGAAATTTGAACCTTCTCTTTATCTTATACAAAGAACACTCTTCAAATTTCATATCTCTAGGTCCAGCGGTTTGGGCTGTACGTTGATATATAGGTCGCTGATTCAGTCAGGACATTGGATTTTATATATGATACATAGATAATGTAAAAACATTTATCTCCTATTTTGTACAACTTATTTTTGCTAGCATTATGTAAGTCATATTTATGCATACGGCAAATACTAGTAGGGTATGCCTTTGTGGTACATTAATATCCATAAGGTGTCCAGTCTCATTACATATATCATTGGCTACCGCTTCAAACTGAGTATAATATTGTTTGGTCATCATTACTTCGGCAAGAACGACCTACTATCGCTCATGTATTTCAGTACAACACAAATTAATTTAAGTTCAAAGCAATCGAGTCACTCTATTGTTATAAATATACGCTAATGCGATTAGAAATGAAGATATTTCTTTACTTATTAAGGATTTAGAAAGTATCACTTCACGTCACGCCGTGTTAGGAGACTTTGAAACATGTCTGGAGAAGTTTTAATACAATTTACATAAAATATTTTCGCACACATGAAAACTTACTGAAGCAATAAACTTGCGAGAGCAAAATTTTATTATGATAAAAACAAATGTTATAAAATAAATATTAAATTTATTATTACGCACTACGTTAATTGAACGTGATAGTTTGTAATGAAACACCGCCACTTTGATGAGTAGATATAGTTTGAAAGAGCATATCTTAAGATCTTTTAAAAAAAATTAAGAAAAATTTTAATGATTTGGAGAGGACTTTCTATTACAATTTCATTTTTTTCAATTTTTATGATAAAAATGATATTGTTATAAATATAATACGGTACAAATGAGATGTTTTTCTATAAACACTGCGTCACGGAAGTGGTGTTATTTTTTTCTGTATTATTCGGCGATACGATATTCAATCGAACGGAATTTTCACTGAGAGACATTTCATTCCTATAACACGGCACAAGAGTCACTTTACGGTAGGAGAGACGCCGCCGTACCAAATTAAATTACGCAACTCGCTAGATATGCCTCTGAAGTGCTCCGCGAGATGGAATTGGGATAAGACAATGAATTTTATATCGCACCAAAATTTGGCCGATATTATTATGTGTAAAAATGGACTCGCCTCCTGATATCAACATTCAGCTTTCGACTCTGTAAGCGGGTACATTTCCCAGTGGAGATAATGCTGTATGCAAAAACCTTTTTCCAGTCATATTTTACGTAAAACTTTACAGCAACGTTTCTTACAAACATAAAATAAGAAGTTATAATATATCTCGCAAACAGTTAATAATAGCGAAAATCTCACAATAATTCGCTTGTAAGTACTAAACCAATGAAAAAAGTATCATTCTTTCAGTAGTTACATTTTGTCAAAAATTAAATATATGTTGTTGTAAAATAAAAACACATACCTTTGCTCAATTATAGTTATAGTCATTCACAGCAATTGTCTTTTATAACGGTTATGGACAAATACTTGGCATGGATTTCACCAGATGTTAAGTGACAATGAGACCTTAGATGGTGAAGCGTGTTTGCACAGATTACTTCTGGCTCTGACATGTATGACTGCCGGAACACGCAATGTTGTTATTGCGGCAGATTGACATTGATGGTTGTAGGTAGCCAGGCTGGTCTTGAAAAAATATACCACCATCCAGACTCCACTACTGTGTGGCCCATGAATCGAACACAGGACCTCTGCGTTACAAGGCAAGGCAAATCACTGCGCCACGGAGGCAGTCGAAAGCAATGGGCAATAATCAATCACAAGATACGTAATAACTCGCGGATAACATTGCAAAACAATTTTTGAGTTTTGATTTACATTGGAAGTCCATCATTATCAGTATTCAATTAAATGGCAGTTTTCTTACAATCCATTTTCATTATATAACCCAAATCTATTAAATTTAACTTAACAGCGATATCGACGCCATTGCTAAATGCAGGAGGCAAAATGTATTATCAATTTAAAGACCTTATTTTTGAGCCGTGCGATAAGAGCACCCGACATTAACTCGTACCAGGGTGAAAGAAATTAAGCCCCCACAGCACGCTAAGTCTTCGATGTAATTTTTAATTGCATTTCGAACGCATTAACAAACGTTGCATGCAAACTCGATATATGTACAGTCGAATGCGATAAAACAAATTTTATAAGTAAAATTAAATATATACAAATAGAATGCTGTGTTGGCGATGTGATGATTTTCGACTCTTTTTTTATAGAATCATCAACATTATCTACGCGACGCTAATCTAAAGAAATCGAAGATTGACGATGAGGAAGAAACCGGCCAATGCTCATTTACTATATCTAAATACGAGCAGATAAAAACTGTTATTTTATTTGGTAAACAACTGTGAGTATAAACATTGCGAAGTTTTTTTTTACTTATTAATGGAGGAGAAATAAACGTCTTAATAAATTACAACCAAGTGAAAACTACGCTTAGTAGAGTATCTCTGGTTAATAATGATTTATCTGTCTTAAAGCGATAATATAGAAGCTTCATTAATCCACTTTGAATGCCGAAAATTGCAATACGAAAGGGAGTAAAAACAACTTCAAGGTCATTAGCAGAATCAGGAATATTGCGTATAACTTATCAAAGGTACATTTTATAAAAGTTTTTTATGGTATAAAAACCCTTTTTCATAATTGTTTATGAGCTATCACTTGGCTTCGGTTTCACCTGATGTTAAGTAATAATGAGGCCGTAGATGGTAAAGCGTGTTCGCCCAAAAGACATCTGGCTCTCTTGTGTATGGCTGTTGAAAAACAGCAATGTTGTCATGGTAGGTAGCCAGGAGGTTTTCAAAAACCCTACCATCATTCATACTCCAGAACTCCTATTGCCCGGGTATTGAACTCGGGACTTCCGCGTTACAAAGCAAGTGGGGAGACCACTACGCTACGGAGGACAACAGATGATCTGAGAACGCTACCTTTTTTCGACAATGGACTAACACGACCAAAATTGACGCAGAATGTAAAGTAATAATGAACCGTTGAACCATACGATGAACCTCTCCCAATATGCACTAGCTCCTACATATAATTGCCGAAACACGTTATTCTGGCGGTAGGTTGGCACTGATTGTGGTAGTTAGGCGGACACCACTCCACACTTCACTCTATTATATGTCTCTGGAATAGAACCCGGAAACTCCGTGTTACAAGACAACCGGTTAACCGCTGCTACACTACGGATGCAGTCAAATTAATTTAAAATATTTCGTTGTGTCACTTTGGTATAAATGAGAGTTGCGGTTTCACGAACTTCATACTGCGTTAATTTGTTCAATTTCAGGTTTTGTTACCGAGTTATATTAATAATGTCACGCAAATTATTGTTTCTTGTTTGTTAAAACGGAAGAATTAAAGCAGTAGCTTGAATGTGTTTTGCTTTTTTCATACCGTTCTTGTTATTAAAGACACCAGAAGTTTGTGTAAGCGACTGTACCTAGCAAATCTTCGCTTAAGTCTAACTACGAGTAATATCATAATTTCTCCACAATGGCGAGCCTTAGATTATTAAGAAATAAAAATATAATAAACCATTAATTAATATTAGTGTTTACCCATTTTTATATCAATATATTTTTCTTGTTTGAGATATTACAAACTTACTTTTTTAATTTTATTATAGTTAGGATTGTTTGTCTTTTCATCTAGAAGAGAACTAATATTTTTTACAATGGTATTATTTGTTTTTTTTTTGACGTACTCGATATTTGTAAGTTATCATCCACATCAGCCTTCGAAATCGATCGGAGATGACTTAAAATATTATGAAAAGATTAAACTGGTAATATTGATATAAATTATTAACATCTAAAAATCATCATATGTGTTAAGTTAATTTTGCAAGATTTATGAAATAGTTTGTGTAAAGGTCATGCAGTTGTTTTTTTTTTTATTAAATGAATCTGCTAAGTTCTTAAAAGATTTCATTACCTTTTGTCCTTTGTTTTGATTAATCTACATTGTTCATCATATAAAAGTTTGTCATAATTGGAGTCTGCAAAGTTTTTATTACGAGTATAGTGAACGTCACGTAGTTAGCGGTAATTTTGAAATTCATCTAAAACTGAAGGCTATAATTTCATTTTATCTTTATTGGGCTTTTTAATTTTTATTTATGACACCACTGATATTAATTAAACCTTAACAAAAGAAATATGCATAATCTTCAAATACTTGTATCAGTATTTATTGTGTTAGGTATTCTTTTAAGGTTAGGTATGCGAACCGTTCGTTGTCTTATTGTAAAGCGGCGAAAATCGTATTATTCTTTATGGAGATTAGAAGGACGGCAAGAACCTTTAGTACTGAAATCGTCTATCTTTGATGCTAGTTTACAGAGTTTTGTAGTGAAATCACTAGTTTATGCCTGAGATAAAATAAGCAGATACTATAGTTATTAGTGATTACTAATACAATGTTGTACTGTGTAAGCAGCTACAAAAAAACCCCTGCTTAAAGTACAAAGAGACGCATTCTAGGGATCCTCAAACATGGCGTGATTAACTTTGTCTTGCTTTCACCAAGCAGCTCTGGCATCACAGCTAATAGGAACAGGCTATGATAACCGCTCATCATAAGGTTGGCAATATTTATGTGCTTCTTTATTTTGTATAAGTAATAATAATATATGGAATAATAAAACTTTTTTATTATGTTTTTATTAAGGAAAAAGTATTTTAACGTTTAAACTTGCGTCTCAAAGTTGGGTCGATAAGACTTCTAAAGGTAGCTTTACTTAATGCAAGAATGGGAAACTTCGAATTAAGCGAATGATTGTAATCTTATCATACTATAAAACTGGTCATTTCATTCCTTAAAGGATTAAACGTTTAATTAAGGCATTTTTTCCTTAACTGTAATTGCATTAAATGGATTTTTCTTTTAATGAATTTTCTCGCATAGAAGAAAATGGAGCGTTAAGTAGTTCGAAGGCTCTCCAAGTAGTTTGAATATTCAGCCTTAGAGAAATTAAATCTATGATGAAGTTGTGAATTTGTATGCAGCTTTAATGGAATAACTTCATAAGAGACTAGAAACAGAGATCGACGAATACATAACTGCAATGTATAAATTCTTATAATCTTTTAAACCCGTAAGAGCGTTAAGGTCCACTTTAAATATAAAGAAATAATGTTCGCTTCATTTACTTCTAAAGTCTAAAGAGGCACAATTGCCGTTATGGAGCAGAAAATCTCTTAATTAAAAGTGACTCGCAACCTGCCCGCCCAAATATCGAATATCCGTTTTAAATACCTCGCCTAATTAACTTTTGTTGCCTTTGTCTCTACGACACTTAAATTGCTTTTCTTTTTGTTACAATGTTATTCTCTTTCACTTATTTCAATGACAATATTCCTTTAGATCTTATTTATAACTAAATAATTAAGTTTATTACTAACAGATTTAAGTATTTCATAACTAACAAGTACATTACTAAAGTCGGTTAAGGATTGTTTTAATAACAAAAATCCAAGGAGATTTGTGATTCGCTTCAACTAGAGGAAAGGAAAAATGTGGATCTAAAATTTCGTTGAGTTGCTTGTGCAGTTCTTCTTAGGAGATTTTGTTTCATGATGTTCATTTTTGGAAACGGCGTTAGAATCATTTGACTATTTATGTGTGTCTGTAAAGACTTTGCATATTTACAACAGGTGTCGTGGGAAAGTAGTGCAGTGGTTTCCCGTTGCATATGCAAGATACTGAGAAAGATATAGTGTGCATCCCATCTGAATCGGCTTCATGTTGATTTCAGCTCGCATGAAATGTGTTACTAGTTCCATAGAAGTAACTCATCAGGTTCAGTGTTCACAGCCTGATTCTGGTGACAACAATTCTTATACTGAAGCTTAAAGTCCACAGACTTTGTAAGAAAATCAAGTTTGAGACATAGAATATCAATGGTATACTTGAAACAGAGAAATTAAATAAATAAAGGTATCACAGTTTCTATTTCAAGTGTCTTGAAACATACGGTGGATAGAGCAAAATGTAAGCGGCTTGTCATCGAGTCAATTGCAAACGTTTCAGGATAGGCACGACCTTCAACAACGAACGTTATGAAAGAAAAGTGAAGTAAAATATATTAAGAACATTAATTTGTATTTAGTTGCATAGATACCATACCGCTGTGCCTGTTTCTACTACAAATAACATAATCAAACAATATGTGTTATAAAACGGTGAAACGCTCCATTTTTTAATAGCTAACATTTTACTTAAATTTCACATGATGTTAAATGATGTTAGGAGTAGTCAAACTGGCTGGTTCAAAAAGACTCTGCCACTATACAAACTTCAATATTCATATGGCCCCATAATCGAACTAGTGACTTCCGTGTCTTGGTTCTACCAAGCAGTAAATCACTACGCCGGGGAGGCTATTGGTAAAAAGTTCCCTAGTCGTCACGTCGCTTACTCGTGTTATAAACAAAACATTTCGCTACACTGAGACTTGTTCACAAAAGTTATATCATTTTGTGAACAGTTAACTTTGCGGTATACAATGTATCAATAAATTGATGATACTCTCCAAAAATAAAACGAGGTATTTAATATTGTAGCGATGCTTTTAATGAGGTATCGAATTAACGAGACCGCGATTGAATTAAGCCGAGACTAATGGACGAGCGTTATTTGTTTTGTTTAATTAACAGGTTGTTTTACAATATCATACGTTCGTATATAGTTTTTTTTTTTATGATAGAACTTCAAACGAATAATCGGATATTGTATTGAGCGGAGGATTGTAGTTAATTAGAGGTATAAAGGCCTACAGAGGGGAACTGATGATGATTGCGATGTCGATTCTTCAAAGAAAACAACTTTGATCTTCGTCACTATCATAAAATTCATGCCCCATGCATTAAGCTCGCCTGTACTTTAAGATTTTCGTTTCACATATTTTTGTTGGTTTTACTGTCTACAAAAATCAATAATAAATTTATGAAGGAATTGAAAATAATTTTGAGCTGTATTAATTTAAATTTGTATTAAAACAGTATTAAACGTTAATTTAAAAGTGATATAAATATTGAATTCCAAAATTAATTAATTTGATTACGAGTAGAGGGAGATTATTGCTTTTAATTTTCATATTCGACATTTTAATTTACGCGTCGATGGATACGTCACTTTAAGAAATGAATCTGGCATAAAGCCAACATGGCCGCTTGCTGGCGGCTGGCTAAAATAAATCACTTTCACAGTTCATTGACTGCGGCGTCGAGATTTAAGCATTTGCAGTCATTTCGGCGAATTAACCCTAACATCTGTTATACAACTCGGGTCAATCTTACCACATTGTCGACAATTTCAATTAATAATCAAAAAAT
The DNA here is from genome assembly GCA_018245475.1 of Pharmacophagus antenor. Lineage (NCBI taxonomy): Eukaryota > Metazoa > Arthropoda > Insecta > Lepidoptera > Papilionidae > Pharmacophagus > Pharmacophagus antenor. The sequence continues at coordinate 16,127 of DWQX01000940.1, forward strand.
ATGTAAGAAAAAAAATGCACTCTTTATGATTTTAGATAATTTCTTAAAATAAAAATAAAATACATTATCCTGTTTCAAAACGAAGTATATTGAGACTAGTAAAATTACTGGGTTAACGCTACTTTAAGCGCTGAGCTTTATGTGCCGTGTAAACACCCTGACGCATCGTAGGAGCTTATCAGTTACCATTAGGTGAACGTCCAGGAAATCCCGAAGCATAGACGTGTTAAAAGATACCATAAAATTTACATAATTTGAAAACGGTATCTAAGTCTATCACGCCCAATGTCATCTTTTTGCAATTCAAAAAATAATAAAACATTTGATAATCCATTGGAAATTTTACATAACGCTTTTAACGATTTAAAGTATTCGTTCAAAATGCTTGTTGGTAATGGCGCGGTCAATGGCGTTGTTCTGCACCGCATATTAAATAGTATCGGCTCATGTCATTTGTAACAATACACGTACGGTCTGAAAATATATAAAAATCATCGAAGCTTACATATCCACAACTATGAAAATAATATCGCTTTTTTATTAAATTACATAAATTATCATGATTCTATGTCCATTTATTTAACACGACTGACAGTGTGAAATAGCCTCTAGAAAATGTTTGCTTATTTGCAATTTGTTAGCGCTTGACCTCTGTTTCACGTGATGTTAAGTAACGAAAATTCTGTAGATTATGAGGCGCACTTTCCTAAAACACTCTAGCTCACTAAAAACATGGATTCATTGAGTGTTACCACCTATCGACCTACCTTAAAGCAAGGCTACCTACCCTGTTCTCTTAACTCTTGAATCTTATATTTGAAAAATTATTTTAAATGAACTTTAAAAGGCAACGATATATTAAGTGAACATTAAATATAGAAGTAATTACAAGTCAAAAATTATTACTGATTGACCAAATAATTCACTCGTTTTTAAAATAACTATATAAGCGTTTTAAAGGAAGTGTAGTAATCAACAGCTTTTAGTGAAATCAACGCTGGCCCTAAGACTTAAATTATCGCATTAATTTCTAACATAAAAATTATTATCAAATTATTATATAATAAAATCTAATTTAGTTCGTATTACAATCCTCTGGAGTTATGTTGCTATTTCTAAATAGTAAAGCGTCTCCCGTAACGGTACACCGAAAAAAAAACAGTAAAGTATTGAATTTCTTAAAGAGTTCTATCAACCCTTTCAAAAAAGTACTCTTATGTAGAAAACGCTAAGTAACGTAAATGTAAGAAAAACGTTCTTGGGCTTTTAGTAGGTTCATGAAAATATAATTTACTTTTAGCGGAAAAAATCTTGAGGCACAATACTTCTTACGTAATGAGTTTCAATGTCAGTTTGTAAATGTAATGTGGAATAACTTATCATTATACAGAGTGATGTTTTATGCGGCCTGGGACATTTGTTTTTCCATTTACACAATTACTGACTGCAACCCTATGACGTGAACGTAATATATATATATATATTATACTGGTAAGGTAAGTTTAAGTAAGTACCCCAAACAAAGTGCTTGTATATACCTATTTTCGCATCAATTTAAATTACACATATAGTTGTCCTGTCATAGTTATCACGGTACCTTCAGCTTTTATTTAATTTCAGTAAGACCAACGCATATTAATTTTGTAGTTCGTTTAAATATAAGATTTCATTATTTCGAAAAATCCTAAATGTAATATTCTGCGGGGAGTTGAGAAGTGAGATAATAAAAAAAAACGTCAATACTTAAATATTCGTATTTTATTTTAATTTTTATATTAATTGATTCAATATATGCGATGATAACTGTTGAAATCTATTTATGTATTTAAAAATTCGGACAAAAATATATCTCGTAGTTGTCTAACATTCGAGAACTTACCATGTCGACAGTCTACAGTTTTGTATATCATGAAACATGCAAAAATCTGAAAAAAAATTGGATTAATAACAGGGAATTCCCGTAAGAGTAAACATTTAGCCAATGTTCTCTCGTGTGTGTCTCAATTTAAAATTATTCGAACGCAGTACGCTCCCGTAAACAATTTACGGAAATTGTTGGTAAGGCTCCAGTGCAGCCAATGATGTGCGAAAGTCCTGTATTTCAACCTTGAAGAAATAAAAGGAGTACTGGCTCGGAGCCAGTTTGCTCGAACGTATTAAATAAATTCACCCTGTTATGATGACATGACACAAGGTGCAGCCATTATGTTTTTTAAAAAGCTATTGTTATTATTAATGGATGGACCTACTGGTTTATTATAATTCTGCAACTAAGAACTGGTACCCCAGTACAAACAGTGCGAATTTATTTTGGCTATTGGCTTACCCTTGTAATCAATCAACACATGACGTTAAGTGACGATGAGGAATTAGATGATGAGCAATGGTTGCCCGGGATACTGTGGCTATTGTACGTAGGACTGCCGAAACATAGCAATGTCGTTATGGTAACAGATTGACCTTGAATGTGGTAGGTAAAGAGGACCGTATAAAAAAATCCAACCGCCCTAAGTTCATTACTGTGTCCTCTAATTGAAAGTGGGACTTCCGTTATGCAAGGCAAGTAAACCACAGCGCTATAAAGGCGATTAAGGCTTAGTAATTTATATATATAGTTAATTTTAAGTGTCGTGACATTTGAAATAGCTAAGTTATAACTATCTGATGTCTTAAGGTATCACAAACACAATTGCACTACGTTAAAATAAGAAAAACGAAAACAAGTTAATTGGTAAAAATCTAAACACAGAAAATAAGGGTTCAAAGTCTTTTGATATCGAAAAATACGTTAAAAAATCAACGAAAATTACACTGAATACTTTAACTTCAACGCTTTATTTTAACTTTTCTGCCATGTTGGTGTGACCAATGATCTTACTGCTTTATATGGTTGTCTGGAAGAGACTGCTTTCAGCTGTAAGTATCTGCCTTTTGCACTGCTGACGTATTCTTTTACTTCGCTGTATTTGTAACACTTACTTTCTTTTATTTTGTTTCATGTGTATTTTTCCTTTTCATTTTCGTTATGCAATAAAGACTATTATATTCTATTCTATATTGCCCAAAAATATTCTTAACGTTTATGCCAACTCAGTACTATTTATCGCGACGCAAACACATATTTCTGTTTTTTGTAATAAGTGTTTTTTACAAATATATAAAATGTTTGAAGCATGGTATTGTATAAGAACATTGACACTAAAATCGGCTTTTTTAATCTATTTAAATCCCTTAATAATACCATACAATTAATAATACTTAAACCGAGAATTTACTCAAACCTAATTTTGAAGAAATTTACATATTAACTATATGAATGCTAAATACTAGAGGTCCCGCTAGCGCTTTAAATCGACGTGAACGAAATACCTTTACGCTAAACTGAACTCTAAATAATACTATAATAAAGAGAAAGCGGATATATTCGTCCTTAGTCCACACAGGTAGCTTTCGCCAGACGCATCAATACGTCTATAGCATTCAAAGGGTTATTAATAAATGGCTCTCTGAACCAAAATACAGAACTGTGTATCAAAGCGCTGTCTGACTCCTTGATTGTGCGTAGCGTAAATTTCTCTAGTCCTTTGAAATTAATTTCATATTTTATAACTGGTTGATTTTGATATTTTTTTAAGAAAACAATTTTTTCCTATTTGAGTGTGAAAAAATGAAATGATAGATATTACTACCCTTTTTCATTTCAGACGAAAGTTATATATTTTTGGCGTTGTTTTAAAGATAATAAAAGAATGTTTAATTGTTATGAATACATTATTTTTCGCAGATACAATTTTTTACTAACAATCTCCTTTACCAATCTCACAGTATACCGGAATATTTTAAATTAAGCGATAAATTCTACCGTCCAAATCGGCACAAGCTGGAAGAATATTTTTGTGCAATGCGCGAAAAGGGATCATTTCAGCTGCTGTCAGAACGAAATCCGAAGCCTTTCGAGAGCACACTTTGCACGTACGGAGCGGTCGACGAAGTTAAATTTTTTTTTTTTTATATCGCCCCGCGCCGCCGTTGTATATGGGAAGCCGATAGGCATGCGAACACAATTGTCATACTAGACGACTTTTGACAACTCGAAAACAAAGTCCGCCATGTTGTGAGGTTTGTTTTGTTTTTTTGTACACTTAAGGGCTTCACGGTGAGCAGATATTGTGAGGTTAATTTTATCAATACAATTGTTCTCCGAATTCGCTTTTACTCGGTTTAGAAATCACAACAAAAAATTTATTGCTGTTATTCTGATAGTTGTTATATAGTCCAGCTATTAGATTAAGACAAAAATTTTTTTTTGTTGCGATTTAAAAACCGAGTGAAATCAAAATCGTGTAATTAATGTCGCTTCGGAACATGAATATTTCGATTCCGCGGTCACATGAGTAATGGAGTTTTGATGGTGATAGCATTTTCTTGAATCCGATTGGCTAGCTACCACCCCCAGTGTCAATGTATCGCCTTAATACATGCGAAAGTCTAAATATTCTGGGCGAGCACACTTCGCCGCCTGGGGTATCATTATTTAACATTGTGTCAATTTAAGTTACGTGTTAGCTCATTTGCTAAAAATAAGAACGTTTTCGAATTTATGTCAAGTGTAATCAGATTATTGAACTACGCTATGAAGCACAATTAAAACAGACACAACACATAACTGTTCATTATCCTAAAAGTTATCATATCTGCGGTTTAATTTAATTATCGCTTCATTAACAAGGGGTTCGCGTGTTTGTGTTAATGTTTGCGTGTACTTTTCATACACGTATAAATTATTGTAAATTACGAGCTTTAAGTTTGCAATGATATCACACAAATATTGTAATTCTGAAAGAATTAACATTGTGACAACGTATTTATCAAAAACATAATTTTGTATAAAAAATATATAGTAGTTTTATTATATTCTAATGTCCTTTTAATTACAGCAATATAATACAAAATATACTTGCAGACTTGTATTTTATAAACCTTTTACCTGTTAACTATTGAATTCCTTTTCTAAAACATCACGGAGTGCAAAATTAAAAGCAAGCAATGACAAGGGTACATGCGAAATACAGAGTAATGAATGCTTTGATAAATTTTACGAAATGTGTAGAATTTCTACATACATATCGATGGTGTGTTTTTTCTTTTTTACGAGTAGCACCGTGAATACAAACGTCATCTGTTTCACAATATAAATTTAAATTGAAGTGTATACTAGTCGAACGCACTTAACTAGTTAAAAAAACAGCGCTCAGGGCCACTTCCCACCTGGGGTGGATGACAAACGAGATTTTCGAGGGTACAAATTCAACTTAACTCTGTTTCCTCACCTAGAAACAAAATTAGAAGTTCTTCGCTAACATTTAATTTCTTTTAGCTGTAACGGCAGCTATTTTACATGCTTTTCATTAATATTTTTTTATACAGGAAGAGTAGGCAAACGAGCGAACGGTTAACCGGATGGATAGGGATCGCCGCCGCCCATAGATAGCTGAAACACTCGGGGAGTCGCACTGCGTTGCCGAACTTTAGGAAAGGAGTGGGCTCTTTTCTTGGAGGCCCTTAAGTCGTATCGGTCCGGAAATACCGCTGGCGACAACTGATTCCACAGAGTGGTTGTGTAAAACGCACTGTGAAAATTTGTCTATCATCCAGATATGAATGTATATTAAATAAATAGTAAATAGATAACATAAAAGAAAAAAAAAACTGTGTTTTCAGACCCATCATCTAATTACTTTATATTCAACTTATATCACTTAGTAATGCCAAATTTTGATTGTGAAACATAAAACGTTTTATAAATTTGAACACTCCAAGATGCATTTATAATTTAACGCGGTTGTAAAGATAAAGTTTTATATCTGCAACATTAACTTAACGGTCGTTATATTGTGTTTGCGCTGAGATTTTATTACGGTGTCCTTTACTGTGCTGCTATGAATATTAAAGATAGTATGGAAGCGGTAACTGTACATGTGCAAAGAGGCTTCGTTTGTCGTACACCCTTTAAAAGATCATTTAGTGTGCCATCTGGTTTATTCATGCGCGTTAATAATTTTTTATAACTATCATACTAACTGTTATTATTTTTTAAACTTTCTTCTTAGAAATTAGGTATTTTTTTTTGCACGAACTCTGTGTGATTCGTGCAACTTCATTTCTTATTATCATTAATGAAAATATAATTGCACTTGACGTCAATTTTCATTCATCTGGTCCTGTTATAGAAAATTATTAACATGTTTAACTGAAGATTTGAAAAAGATTGAATGTGCTACATGTATTGAAAAAATGTTATTCGATCTAAACGTAGATGCAAGAATAGAGAGAATGGGTTGCTTCCATATTTGTGTCTTTTATTAGCTAATACCTAATCGTCATTTAATTGTAGAAACAGATAAGCCATACATAAGTAACAGTACATAAGGTGTACTTATGCAAATTATAGAATATAAATTGAAATGTTATTAAAAACTAACAACTAACTACTAACTATAATAAATTTCTCTGAAGAATCAAATCAGACTTATGCGCCTATGTGCGTTATTTATCATTAATTAAAAATGCATTATTGATTAAAAAGTGCATTTCATTTTCAAAAAAAAGCATTGAATTATGTTCATTATTCACGTGACATTAGGCCGAGGTGTATGTACGCGACAAGTGAATATTTAATTTTATGAACAGCGTGATTCGGCAATAATCAATAATCATTAACGATTTTTCTTTTCGATATTTCTAGAATTTTTCGTAGATTGAGTAATTCAGTTAATATTTGTAAATTCAATCAGAAATCAATTGAATTTTAATGAACCAGTTAGAAGTAGTGTAAATTAAATTGTTTTCAGGGTTTTACCCAAAGGGTGACAATCGGTACCGTATTACTGAAACTCCTCCGTCTGTCTGTCTGTCAGCGGCTTCTATCTCATGAAAGATATAAAGAAGGTATAAAGAAGGAATTTTCAAAGATTTTGTTTCAACTATTGCCATTGCAGTAACAAATAAAATAAAAGTAAAAGAATATTTATAAGAAACGTAATTTTATAGTCGTTTATGGTACGGAACCTCTCGCGGTGTGACTCCGATACGCACTTGGCCGTTTATTATTGTGATCATTATTAACATCATCTATTTCAGTTTACCTACTCTATGAGAATGAATCAAACTTATTCAGGTTTCACTGCCTCGGCGGTGCAGTTATTTACCCGATTGCCGAGTAACACGGACGCACCGGGTCAGATCACCACGCCACAGGAGTAGCGGAGTCTGGATGGTGGTTGGATTTTTTGAACCCGCCTTACTCGCTACTACCCTCAATGTGAATCTGCCGCCATAACAACAGTGCTGTGTGGCGGCAGTCATACATGTGGCCCCCCGAGCTGGTTCTGACTCCGTCATGGCAGAAAGGCTTAGTATCCGTGGCCTGATCACCCACGGTGAAACGAAGAGGAATCTACCCGGCCGGCCGAGGCATAGGGCTGGGTCTGGACTCCATGTGGGCTTGGGGAGTGGACGCTGGATTGTGTTGAGAACATGTCAATAAATAAAGCTTAATAATAACTATAAATCGGATTTAGCGACTAGCAAATACGGTACAATTTACTTTATAGTAATTAACACACAAGGCTTAGTTCCTCAAATTAGCCTTAACATTCTGTAGGTGCCTACTAATATTATTGTGATTCTCCAAAAAGCTACAGTTTTAAACACATGCTGCATCACTAGGGACTTTTTAACATTTGATCTTCAAAATGTTTGGTCCCTGGCTGTGACCCGCTTTTTGAAAGAAGTCCCTTGAAAAAGGAGAAAAAAAAAAAGAAAATGATATAAGAACTTAACCGTCGCATTTATAACCACCTGAGTGCACTGCAAGTAAAGTGCCATAGTTTTATTCCATTTTAAATAAATAAAAACAGGTGTGACGATAAGTAACTTTGAAGAGTTCCTCAAAGAGACTTTCTGTTTAAATTTTAAAACCACTGGCTTAAGTAATGGATAGAGGACAGTCTTGTCCACCTGCTAAGGTTATTTAAAACAGATTTTATTATTTAATACTTTGTTTTTTCCTGGAGCAAAAGTCTTCAAAGTCAATCTTTAATGTATAGAGTGCTTTTCTATATAAAAAACCACTCGACTTAGGTTTTTGATTAATGAATTTCGAGTGGACACTTAAGTAGACATGACGATCTGAGTATTGTAGTTTTCGGGTTTTTTTTATTGCAACCTAAAGAGCTTCTGAGATTTCGAACCTGCAAACGTTGAGTTCAATTTAGCTGTTAAAACAAAAATGATTAACAGTACCAGTGTTTAATTGCCTACATGGCGCTTTATCCGCTTACCTAGTAAAGCGAAGGTTCCAGGTTCGATTCCCTGGTCATAGAAGTAGTGGAGTCTGGATGTTGGTAGAGTTTTTCGAACCCACTTAGCTGGCACCCTCAATGTCAATCTGTCACCATAACAGCATTGCTGTGTTCCGGGAGTCACACACGAGAGAGCCAGAAGTACTCTGAGCAAACATAATTCAAGAATTAGCCCATAACAGATAAAATCGACAAAGGTTAGCGTTGTTCTTGAATTTATTTATTTATAAATGAAGTTGTTGCCAATATTTTATACAATACGGACTGATAACCAAATAGTATTTTTCCAATCTATATAAGAGATAAAAAGGGATAGTCTTCACGAATGAAAATATGAAATTTTTCCCATTTTTGACTAAAACATTCATATTAAATCATTTGAATGCTCAAAAATTATTTATAAATAATTTTTAGACAAATTTCTTGGTCAACAATTTACTGTGCATACAATAGATCTTCTGATAATTCTCTTAATAAATGTCGTACTAAGCCCACATAATTATAGTTATATAAAAAGTAAAGAAATAAGAACTGGAAAATAGTAACCAAAAAAAGAGGAATGAAAATGTTGGTTTATCATATTTCGACGTCTCCGCGTACAACATAAGTGTATGCGTGCACGCCAATCCGCTTTGCATACACAATACCGGCAACAAAACAAGCAACATTTGATTTTCGGCGATCCTTTCCAACGTACAATATACGCCATTGTTGGTTGCTGAGTTTTATCATTGTGAAAATGTAGTGAAAATGTAATATATATTTCATGAAAATTATAAATCCGTGCTGGTGAATTTTAACCCTTTAAAGATATTTTATTTGGAATAGGTAAAAACTTTTTTTTAACACTATTTTATAAAATAATACGTCAAAGATATCTTTAGAGGAACAAAAATATTTTATGAATTTGATTTCCTAGGACACTATAGGGCTACGGTGATGTAAACCATATTAAATCTTATAAAAAGCATTCAGTCTGGTAAAACATTTACTAGTTCTCCATTACTGGTACTCTTGTGAAAGGGTTAAATAATTAATAAATTTAAAACCGGTTTACTGCATTTGTATACAAAATATATTCCGCGACTCTTCCGAAAGCTGTGGACGACCACCGAGGGAAATTTAGTGGGTAAATATCCCCATAACCCTGACTTCCCACCAGAAGGAAGGGTATCTTTCGAAGATTTCCGTCCGATACCAAAAAAAAAATTTAGTGATTGAGAAAATCTAATCAGCGTGGATAAATTTGAAAAAAATTATTAATGTAATCGTATAAAAAATTGAAAATATTACAGAGCGTAAATAGCAAAAAAAAAATATAACAGATTGTATATCTTTTAAAAAAATCCAAATAATGTAGTACTAGACACTATTGCGAAAATTACTTGGTATGTTCACACACGGAAATACAATACTCAGATGTGTACCTTAAAAGCCTAAATTGTATTGTAGAACAAAACAATTTTTATTGTAAAAAATTTTATTACGCACTCTTCCAGTTTTTATTTGAAACTAATATTCTATTGGTACTGTTTGGTAGAGTCATGGGTTAAACTACTTACTTTTAAATAATTAAGAGAGAGAAGAGTAAACTAGAGAGACAGAGAACTCCTCTAAATTTCTCTTCTCTCTTTCTCTCTACACGTGTAATCAGTAAAATCAAATATTTCATTTAAAAACAATCTAATAGTCATAAAAATATAAAAAAATGTGAGTTTTAGTGAAACAACTAATTAAATATTCCAGCTCGCCCCTATAAAGAATATTTAACTAAATTACTAGAATCTCTTCCTTCGTGGCGCAATGGTTTACTGCTTGCCTTGTAACGCCTAGACCCCATGTACGATTCTCAGGACACAGTAGTAGTAGAATTTGAATGGTGACAGAGTTTTTCGAATTTGCCTGGCTGGTTACCTTTAATGACAACCACATAAATACATTTATTTTTTCTTAACTAAACCATATTAACCTTTCTTGTTTTTGTATCTATCATATGCTTACAAATTGTCCATTTGACCAAGTTCATTAACTAGATCTTTTGTGATAGTTTACATGTTATCCATTAGTTCACAACCACAAAAATAAAGCAGCAGAAAATTTTGTCTTTAACTGTACATAAAGTTTTCATTAAGTAATAGGCAAACTTCTCTCCCAAGAGTACGAAGTAAGAAAACGAGTTATCGTTTATCTTAGTCACTTGCGACTGTTGTTGTGATTAAATATTTTGCTTTTGTTTTTCACAAGTGTTTATTGCACCTGAACAGTGATCTGGAAATGAAGTTTTGAACTATAACCTGTTCTGAACGTGTACACATAATTAACAAGAACTTTGCGAGTACACCTATCTACTCAATATAATAATAAAAAATCATTAAAACACGTAGAAAGTTATTAAATGATGAAAGAATGGAAGAAAGAAAAGAAAGAGGAGATAATGAAGGATAGGATTTACTCTTGCATAGATTTAAAAAAAATATCAGAAGTATTTTGGTTTGTACAGCTTATTACTCTTGAAGACTATTTTAATGAAAAAAATCCATGGAGACATGATTCGCTTCGTTCAACTGAACTAAAGGAAAAATATAAATCTACAATTATATTTAAAATAGGGTTCTTGCGTTTCTGACCTGGTATTTCTCAGTAGAAACTGTGGGTTTTGAACCGGTATTACAATTATTTTGATTTCCACACGAAAAAGTAAGGCGTGCATTAATGGAGTAAGAGAAGACGGAAATACTGATGTATAATTTACACTATATATTAGTTACTATAATAGTCTTGTTTGATAACTTTCTCCATGAATCTTGCATCCAAACATTGTAAAGGAGAAAAACAAATTCAAATATATATAGTTATACGAGTAAAACAATTGAAACGAGTGAATAAAAAAAAACGTGTTATAAAAATATAGTACGAAAAGCGTCACCAGAGAAATGAAGGCAATAATTAAAGTTAACCGCATAACATTGCTTAGTCTTACAGTTAGCGTTAGACTGACGTGACCTGAAAACGGTCTGAATCGCTGGACGTTATTAGATTCAGGGCAGGACGAATGAAACTAAAGCTGGATGCACACTCCGTGTAAGTGCATTGAATATAAAGTGAAAAAGAAACACAGAGATTGTTGTGAATTAACATTTACTAAATTCATTCGATAAATAAACCATTTTTCATTATCAAACAAATTGTATTATATAATAAAGAAAATTTTAATACCACAATGAACATTTGCATACTATTGTATGACGTTTCTCTTAGACGATATAAATATGAGATATAAATAATCAACACATTGCAAAACCAAGACAAACAGATGGGCTCGTTTGTATGATAAAAAATATGCTTTAAAACACTGTAAGTAAAGTCTAGATGTCTCTAGTCTCCAGCAGGACTGATTAATGCCATAGTAATACATTTACAGTCCTGACGAAATGTGAGTACTATAGTTACACCATATTTTGTGTTATAATAAACTTTGCGATCATTAAAAATTTAACAGTCATTGTAAAAAGAGTCCGTTCATAATGCAAACTTAATGTGAACTGTGATATTTCATCAAAACAGGTTCAGTTTACATAAAAGTAGTAATTTCGTGTACAGACAAAATCGATTACAGAAGTTGTCGAGTCATAGCGTCTAGTGATTTATTCTTTGTCGTGCGGCTGTCAAGTGTGGCCGGATAAAAGTTGTTCTATTGAGTTTTTAGATAGGTATACATACATACATATGTTAATAATATATACATATTTGTAAGTAAACGAAATCTCTACGACTAAGGTAACACTAGTAACGGTTAAACATAGTTCTAATGGAGTTGGAAGCTACTATATTATATTTATTTGTTCATCTTACTTTAGCCAACATAAGCAATACGTTATATTAAGATCAGGATCAGGGGCGTGCCTGCAGGGCAAGCCGAATCTACATAAAAAATATTAATACATGAATAATTTTTCCTTTTATTTTTTTATTTGTGGTCATGTTCAGACTTTGTAGCAATTATGATTTATACATCTTACTGCCCTATATTGTTTGAATGATGTATATTATGCGCGTCGTCTTGTATGGGATGCACTAGTAATGTTATTGTGCAGCCAGCGCTGGTGGAATTGCGGAGGTGTGCAAAAGCGTTCCCGTGACCCTGCCGTATAGTGCCGAAGATGGAACATCGTGGGGGTGTTAGTCGGTGCAAGTCCGACACAATCTGCCTTAGCCCCCGCGAAGGCAGATATGCGAAGGCATTTTCACCCACTCAAAAAAAAAGTATTGTTATTGTTGGGTAGTGCATTAATAACTAGAGAATAAACGTTATTACAAAAAGAAACACAATATATTACTCTCGGTGTGAGTATAACAGCGATGTACTCGGAGATTTTGTGGTAACCAGCTCTTAGTATTCAACATTGCTCAATGAATAACAATAGCGTTTGAGAATACTATATAAGATTAAACAATACAAATTCACAAAGCAATGTGTTATATAAACACAATTTCCTTTGCTATATTCAGTTATTACGCAAATTAAATCTTTCATGCTATAAAGTTATTGTAACTATTTGTGGGTGTATATTTGCTTTATTCAGCGAAGTGATGAAAACAGGATGTTCACTTGATAGCAGGTGATACTAACTGTAACAGGGCGATGTTAGTTAAGATACTACTACATTGGATAACAGTAATATTAACGCCAGTTTTTTTTAACGTTAAGTAAAATTTTAGTATTAATAAATATATATCGACATTCAAACATGCACAAGCAATTTTTATTACAAATTACAAACATTCGAATAAAAATTAATACAGAGTATTGTAAACATTTACTCGGCTTTAGTATTAAACATAGAAGAGTAATTCGATAAAATTTGATTCCTCGAATGACTTTTATCGAAGAGTCCAATAACTGTGCTGATGAATAAAATTTCGACTTTTTTTTCTGTAAACGATGAAGTTTAAAAAATTTACTACACTATACATTTACACTTGTTATCTAAGTACGAAAAATACTTTTGAATATAAAAAATATTTGAAATCTACTTTTTTGTAATTCGGCACATATTTTCTTTAGGTAGGGTTAGGTAAGTAAGCCTTGTTATCAAACAAAAGATATTTGTACGATGATCTTTATATGCAATCCCTCCGTGAAAAATATTGAGTTTCGAATGCCACACAATTTATCACGTTGAAGGTAGCTTGGGAAAATGAGTACTAAATATAAAAAAACATTCAAATATTTATTTCAAATATAGAACTCAATGTATGCCGATAATACTACCAATATTAATACGTACTTAGGGTCTATAGTATAATAAAAATTTGCTTCGACAACTGAATTTACTCAGGTGTTATGAGATTGAATGAAATCACCAACGCATTTCAATTTCTGGCTAATCAAACAAACATGTTAGTCATTTATTTTCACTAAAACAAATGGCAAGGGACTAACTTTGATCTACCAGCATTCATTCAGATTTAGTTTTAAATACATTCAAATTAACTAGCTGTGAATTCATTGAAAATTTTCTAAAGCACGTTCCGCTAACAGATGGACGCTATTGAAAGCGGACTTTTAAAAATTCCGTTAACTCACAGGACTCATGACTGCAATAGAAATTTGTTTTAATGAATTTAAATAATGGTGCTTTTGCTTAAACGAAACTATTTTCATAATTGGCAATGAGCCAATACTTGACCTCAATTTCACTAGAAGTTAAGTGACAATGAGGCTGTAGTTTCACCAACCCTCTAACATACACATATATATGACTGCTGGAAAACGAAGATGCTGTTATGGCCAGGCGGATTCAAAAAAAACCCCTACCACTGTCCACACACTTGACTACTCATGTGGCTTGAGAATCGAATCCGGGACCTCAGTCTTACACTCCATGTGGTAAACCACTGCGTCACAGCAGTTAAACTAAGAGGGTGATTGCTAGTCAAGCGATTGCCAAAAAACTGTACCACTATTCAAAATCGTGTAGTCACATATACGAGCGCAAAAGTAAACACACTATAGGCACAATCTTAAAGACCATTATCATTTCACTGCATCATAAGAAAATGATATCGTGGGCCAGAACACGACAAAAAGACAATGACCTAAATAAAAACAGATGTTATTTAATATCTTTCACAATGTTTTCATTTAATATATTGAAGAACAAATGTCCTTAATTAAAAGAAAATACTCCGTTCTTTTATGCAACACCAATGTTATGTCAGAATGTTAGCTTTAAGTCTAAAATCCATTTATTTTCATCTCGGACGCTCTAGCTGCAACTAGAATTGCTTGGACCATGTCAAGCCTTATGAGTTTTAAGATTAATTATACAGTTACAATACTTTTATTTAGCTTGCAATGAATACTTCTTTATTTTTTATTAATGGATAAAATTAATTTACTTAATCTTTACAAAATGAAATAATTAATAAAAACGTAAAGTAATAATTTTGATATGTAATAGTTTTCAAAAGATGTGTCGGAAAATCTGATGTTACGATTGTTACAATCGGTAAAACTGTAAAAGTACTGGAAAATGTAAGATAATGATTTTAAAGCAATGTTATTTTGGTTTAAAATTATTTAATTTTTATAATATGGCATTTAGGTCAGCTCGATTAAAATATTTTTAATTTATACCAGCTATTATATTTCTATTACAATCAAATACACACTACAAAAATGGTTCGAAAGAAATATGTAATATAATTGCAAGAATGTAGTGTACCGTATTGTTTTCATTTAAAAAGTCGTTACAAACATTAGTCGTTGCATATTATTGTGACCGCAAACGTATACGTTTGATCTCAAATTGCCCGCTATATGTACGCAATTGAAATGATAATTATTGCACAAAAGCTTTCACAGTCTTTCATATCTTGTGTAAATTTGTAGAGTCTATAGTTTACGTCGTAATATGAAATATTTCAGTTATTACATTAACAAAACTGATTTTCATGCAAAAATTTCACTAAACGCTCCACATTAGCGCACGAACGGTCGTATAAAAACATTTCCAGTGACAAAAACAAGGCTTCGTGCCGGCCAGCTTAATGGGTATTAACACAGCGACACCTTCGGTTATGTTTTGCAAAATCTTTTCATGGAATTTCAACACTATTATGTGTTTAATTATGATAATGGTTTGAAATTCTTTCCACATCATCGCGCAAAAATACACATGTGTTTTCAACTAGGAAAACTTAGATTTAATGAAATTACTAATAGTAATATTCGAACGTATTATAATTTTTAGGGTACCAAATAGAAACCTATTACTACGCCTCTGCCGACTGTCTGTCAGCGGAGACTATCTCATGAACCGTAATAGGTGAAAAGTTGAAACTTTTATATATTGTAGCTTTCTAAGGCTGCTAAGACAACAAATGATGAAATTAATATTTACAAGAAACGTCATTTTACAGTTGTTCAAGATCTCGATTTTTTGTATTCTGTTTTTAGGTATTTTATTAATTCAGAACTATTTTTATCCTAAGGAAGTATGAAGTGTGTTAAAATGTAAGAATTTTTCAATACCTGAACCTCTATTTGTGTCCTGTTTAGTAATTTATGTAATAATTTTTTATATATTAATAAAAACAATTGATGGCTGTAATTTTTTTAATTAAACTTCCATTTGTTGACAGATCGCTTAGGTATTAACAAATTTATACAATTTTAACAATAATTATGAAAAGGTATGTAATTTGTACGGTTAAGATAAAAAAAGGTTTTTTTTATCAGTTATGGGCTAAAGTGTGGCCTCGACTTAATCTGATGTTAAGTGACAATCAGGCCGTAGATAATGAAGCGTGTTCGCCCAGAATACGTCTGGATTTCACATGTATGACTGTCGGAACACAGCAGTGCTGTTATGGCGGCAGATTAAAATTGGAGATGGTAGCTAGTCTAAGCTAGTTCGAGAAACCCTACCACCATCTAGATTCCACTGCTCTCGTGGCCCGGGAATCGTACCCGGGACGTCCGCATTGCAAGGCAAGCGGGGAACCACTTCGCCACGGAGGCGGGCAATCTCGCTTAAATTTAATTAATACATTCTATTATGAGCACAATGCAGATACATTGCGTATTACGAATCTCATTTCTATTCAGATTGGATACTTGAACCCGTAGAAACCGTTATATACAAGCGTATCACGTAAGAAAATTACTCACGGGTTAATTGCGTTAGAAAATACAGAAGTATTCTTATTGTCCTAATTCACTGGGAACTTATCTAGCAAAGTGTTTCCTGTGAAATTAAATTTCATTGGAATGTTAGTCCCGGTGCGACACTAATGGGTAATAACTGATGATTTAACGGTAACATGAGTGCACTGCTGATGTGGAGGAAGAATAATAATTAAGTAAAGTAGAAACTGCAATTATTTATATTATCTCAACTTAGTAATTCGAAAATTTATATGGATATTTCATTGCATTGTCGAGACTACTGATTGAGAATAGTAAGTACATTAAAAATACAATTATATCACGAAGGTTTCCTAAAAAATGTGGTCATTTGACGATCGTATTTATACTCGTTGTAAGACTACTAATTAGTGTTAATTTGTTCTTATTACGAGTACCTTAATAATATTTAGAAAATTTTATTCCCACTCCGTTTACGCTCAGTGACCAATCCATTCCAAGTTCATTTTCCGTAGTTAAAGATAAGCTATGTATTTTAAAATAGCAAAATGCTCACACCATCTTCTTTATTTCTTTTCTTTATCTTAAAAAATTTCAGCTGTTTAATATCAACAGCTGGGTCACAGTTCAAGTCAAGTCAACGCCAAGTTTCCTAGAGCAATAAAGGAAAGTAAAGACAAATAATAATTGGAACAACATCTTAATACGTAAAACAAATTATAGGAGTTAAAGAAATTTTTATTGTATTGTAAATATAAGTGTGCAATTGTGTTTGGGCGTGCTCTGTAAACATACCTTAGTGTTGGAAGTTTGGACGTAAGTTGAAGATTCATTATCTTATATATATATATATAT
>DWQX01000941.1:0-33482 GCA_018245475.1 Pharmacophagus antenor
ATAAATAAATATAATGTAATTAAACAATGTTGAAATAATTCTTTTAAATTATATAAATATTAACCAAAGACATAAGTATTATGAATGTGATTGTTTCCGGCCATTGTTACCGATACAGAGGAACAAAGACCCTAATGGATAAACTCTTCAAACAAATAAAAAAAAATATATGACATAAATGAAAAAAAATATATGAATTAATTAACGTTGCCACAACTTTTAAATACATACAGTAAATCAGTTCAACATTTGACTAATCATAGATGAAGACAGTAATGATGATTAATGTAAAATAATCCTCATTCGCATGACGACGAATCGTAATCAAATCTATACACGATTATCCTCTTAATGAAAGATCTGTACTCAATGCCAATCAACTCTATTCTATAATTTAGGTAGCTACTAATATTATACTAGAGGAAGAGTTGCAATGCCTCCTTTTTTCATTATCATTTCAAATGTCGGTTAAAGACCATCCGTTTTCTTGACGAACAAACTAAAATCAATAAATAAAACTTTATTATTCATTTTTATTGTAAACTGGTGAATCATCAGAGAAGTAAATGATGTCATAACAACAGAAATATTCATATAACTTGGACCTTAACGTACGGCAACCTTGTGAAGGCGGTAAACTCTGGCCTCCCATCCCGACACATTAACAGGAATTCCACCCACACAAGGCCGTTAGGGTTGCCAAATGCTACAATTTCTTAGTACATGCATGAACAATCTCAAAAACTAGTTTCTCAAAAATTATTTAACTTAATTAACTAAAATTTAACCTTCTATTAAAAGAATATATAACTTTTACGACAATAATATTTGAGGCTTTAAAAGAAAATATAGCGACTATTTACGTATAATACTAATGAACCTTTAAAAAATTTCCAACAAAGAAGTCCCATTTCAGTGTCAACCATATTCCCATTCCATTTTCATGGTCCGGACGGCGGTCGAACGAGTCTATAATTGCCAGGAAATTTATTTCGATGGATGATTTTCACGAATGTATAAGCGATGTTATTTTTAGTAGGCGGCGCGTTGGTACATTGTACTCGGGCGCTGAGAATTCACGAAACGAGGCCGTCGAAGCCCCGTCACTGTGTTTATATCGGCGCTAATGGTTCGTATGTGACGTCAGAATCATTGTACGCACTTATCAAACTACAATCATTCCTAATTATGTACAATCATATCCCAAATACTGCTATTACAAGGTAACTGCATGACGATTTCATTATTCGAAGCCGTGAATTAAGAGATCCATAAAAGACCCGACCGTAAAAGAATAATAATAATTTAAATAACAAATAGTACTTTATATACACAAGTCAAGCGTTACATCTTTCATCTTTGCAGAAAGGAAACATTGATTCGTTTACTAACAGTAAATTGAAATCAATTTTGGAACAATTCAAATTACGGCCAGCGACAATAGTTTATATTAAGGGCACATCCGGTACTAAAAGTCATTTATCCAATTTCTCAATAAATGTCCATCACGCGTACAAACAGAGCGTGATTATTCCATGGCAGCGATGTCAACCTGGTTGGTATGAGATAAGTCAATGGGCGGCCGCGTGGGCGTCGCCACTGAACTCTGTAAAGGATGCCACTAATTTGTTGCCAACCTGCGCGCCACGTATGATCTGTGAACTGGTGCCCAAACTGTGAAGGTCACATCACTGTACTACTGCACTGCTGCAGACATGATTTAGAACTTACAACGTCTATTGCTAGTATTATACGATCCTTCAAAACAAGTTCACTCACGTTGGTTCAATTTTAAAAATGTAATCATATGAATAAAAAGTCATTACAAAACAATATCCCTTAATGTATCAACTATAATTACTTTTATTTCTCCATAATACACATGACTGCTGAAAAAGGATGCATGTATAAAGTAAAAAGGAAGAAAGGAAAATGGATGTCGACGATCGGAATATCATGAGAGAATAGAAGATGGCGAACGACTTGTAAAGAAAACAGGGCGATTTATTTTAATTATAAGATTTACGTGAACAACAAATTATTATTCATTCTGAGCAATTCCTATATGACTATATAAAAACATCTACTAACCTAATTATTACGTTATGAAAAGCTCTTAAAGCAATAGCGTTTGTCGTTTTAAATCGATTTAAGCGTGTACAAAAGTAAAAATCAAATCCAATTCTATACATCGGCCACAATAGATATGTACCGTAAACAATCGCAGATGCAATGAGCAATGACGCAAACACACCGTATAAGGCCGCGGGTAGCTCGTGGCAATGTTTAATATTCTAAATAGGCTCCATGTACCGCTGAGTCTACGGAATGAATTGTCACAACGATGATTGAATAATGACGCCCTTGAGCGTTCACAGAAACCAATGAAACGCAAAGAATTTTTTTTCTCTCACTTTTAATGAGATCAATAACAATGTTACTAAGACCGAAAATTCTTGAATATTTATACAATATGAAATTATTGTTACAATCATTTTAATTATATAAGGTGCACAATCAAAAACACGCATTTAATTTAAAATAATCTTAATTATCATTGGTAAAACATAGCCAAAAGTATTTACTAATGTTTAAATTAATTAACACGTTCCCTGCTATATCGTTTTTAACAACTTATCCGTGATACAAACTATTTAATGACTAATGATTGGTATTGGTGAAATATATTTTACAGGATCAAATTTATCATGAAACTACCTCCGTGGCGTAGTAGTTTGGACAGTGGTAAGGTTTTTTAAAACCCACCTAGCTAGGTACCACTGTGAATGTCAATCTGACGGCAAAACAGCATTGCTGTGTTCCAGCAGTCATACGTATGAGAGCCAGAAGTATTCTGGGCGAACACGCCATCTAGTCTCTCATTGGCACTTAACATCAAGTGATATCGAAGCAGTGTTAGCCCATAACCGATAAAAAAATTTTCACCGCGTTAAATAATCATTTCTGGATGTTCCATATACAGTACATGAATATCTATACATGGAGTCACTATTACGTCAATGATACTTCACATGTAAATATATTACTGATTTCGTTAGCAGAAAAGAAATTAAGACCTGAGGGGTCAAAAGTCACGATAATATTACTTCGATTTAATAACACAAACATATTTTATTATAGAAATATATATTAACTTTACATCCACTTCTAATACTGTCTACGAACCGAGCTTCACAATATTGAGGCGTACTGAATACAAGTTTCAGTGTTACTGATACTTTTAGAAGGTCACTGTAACGTAGACGCGGCGGGGTGCGAGGCGTGCGCGAGTCCGTTCGGCATTGCGGCTAATAATCGTGTGATTATAATCTGTGGGCATGATGACATAAGCCGGTGACGTCAGCGGGCGGCGGCCGACGCCGCCGTCGGACCAGTTCCACATGCAACTCACAACACCGGCTCTTTGCGGCGGAATTGTATGTGAAGGATACCTACTATGTTACTACACTGAATTTAAATGTACATCTATTGATGGTCGGGAAGAAACAGCTCTTAGCAGTAAGCCCGTGAGTATATTGCCAATACATAAATAACTAGCAACATTTAATTTTGTTTTTCATTAATGGTTATTCTATTGCAGCAAAGATAAGTTTTATGATCGATTTAAAATTTACATTTAAAATATTTTAATACAGAACCAAAAACTGTTTAAATGTTAAAAAAGTATCTATATTACCATTAAATTCAGTATGTCATCGTAATAAAATATATTTTTACATTGAAATACCACTTACGTATCGATTGGATTATTAAAACAAAAAGTATATAAATTTATCTGTCGTCTTTTAGTTTATACAACGTCATCAACAAACGTAATCAATTTATTGGTACAAGCGTTGCTGCTTTGCAGAACTACATGACTTAATAAAACAAAAAACTATTTTGCAAATTTACGCGTGATAATTGCGATTAAAAGATTCTCATTGCGTTTCGTCACTACAAGTAGCATTTTCAGGAGGTATTATTACGTTCAACAGCACTACGTCGCACGCATAACATCTCATATAATGAAGCTCATAAATGGAATATAAGTGAAAGAATGACAAAAGTAAGAAAGAAAGAAAGACAACGTTGCACCGCCGTTCTGACCGCGCCCGCCGTCTGCGGCACTCGTGAACATGACGTGATCCATTTATTTAGGTCAATACAACCAGCAACCATAAAAATTATAAAACGACTGCACTCCGGACCGGGGCTACGTGTTATTTTAACTAATAGTTCATTTAATCGCAAATGAAAACGACAAAAGAGATTTCAGATATTATAGATTAAATAAAAAGGTGGCGCATATGAAACAAAACTAGGAGTAAACTTCCGGGAAGAATGTTTTTTTTTATCATATGTGGAAACTGTGCGGTGACTTGATCTTTTATAAATATACTTAATTAATCTATAAAGGTAATATTGTTATATTACATTTTAAATTGTTGTTTAATTTTCCACTGCTGGTCAGCTCGTTTTAATTCTTGACAAATATATACCACTAATTAATCGGTCGTTTTTACGGTCAAGGCACACTGATTGATACTTTTAAACACTGAGTAATTCACGATGAATGAAATTGCGTTTATAACAAACACATTTACTGAAATATTTAAAAATGTCTTTTAGGGAAATTAATAATCCTAATCATTTACCGACAGCTTTAGTTTAAAGAGAGTGAGAGTAAGCTACAACTTGTACATAGCATTTTG
The DNA here is from genome assembly GCA_018245475.1 of Pharmacophagus antenor. NCBI lineage: Eukaryota > Metazoa > Arthropoda > Insecta > Lepidoptera > Papilionidae > Pharmacophagus > Pharmacophagus antenor. The sequence goes on from DWQX01000941.1 coordinate 4,716, forward strand.
TTAAGGTTTCATCCTTCTTTACACAAGACAACTCTTATAATCTACCTAAGTTTTGCATGTAATACATAAATATAATAACGCAATTTCTTGACAACTCATTTAACAAATTAATTTGATGCTTTCATTAAAAAACTTGTTACACTATTATCCGTACATAAGATAAACATGGTAAACTCACAACAACACAGGACGTCGTAAAGCGGAATCCGTAACGTTAGATATCAGACTAGGCGCGGAACCTATCAATATTTATTAAGCAAACGGACGCTGTTTGTATTCATTATGCTATACCACTAACCAATCAAGCCAGACGATCAAATAGGTCTATAAAATAAATGCTAAGTAATAACCTACATTCGTTCGTTTCAGACCTTTTTGTTTTTTCGCCGTGTACAATAAATTAGAATTTACTACATCGATAGAACCTAAATCAACAGAAAAGTACATTAACTTTATAACTATACAAACACGTAACACATATGTGGTATAAGTGTCGTACATATATCAATATAATAATAATTTTCCACCAATGAAATATAATTTTTCGATTGAGAAAAAGAGATTTAACATAATATAACAACCAACGGCGGTATTGTCTCACGAACCGGAAGCTCGGCTTATCTACTAAAGAAATGTAAAGTAAAATTAATAAATCATCATCAAAACTACGTCGTAAATCCACGACGATGGTAAAAAGAGATAAAAATCACATATTTTTTACCATCATCTATCATTTTATTTTATTTCGAAGTGCTCGGGTCTGTCCTACAGACACACCACTAATAACAAGAACTGCCTTGCTGTAAGAAAGTTGAGCCATTGACTTTATGAAAAGAATTTACGACTACACATACTTACGTAAAACTCAAACACAAACACCAAATTAAAAATGACTACGAGTAATGATGAAAGATGCACAGAATATTTTTATATTCAAATAAACGAAATTTTAACATTTCACATTAGGCGGGTAGTCGACAGACCTATATGTTGTTATGATACACACTGATCATTAGCCATGCACAAGCCGATGAGGAAATCACTATTAACAGTAATACCTATTGATGATAATGACACGATGATGGCGATGATGATGACTGAACACATTCGGCCAAGTACCGACAAATGGAAATTCGCCATTGAAGATAGATCAGTATTGTGCAGACTGCGTAGGCGACTGTTTGACAATGCGCATTGAATTATTCAAAAGCAGTATCACGAAGCGCGTGGCAGCACTGCTGTGTACTTTCGATAATAACCATATCTCGTACTGCCGTCGGAGAAAGTCGGAGTCTGCCTTCTCGACGCTCCTCGTGATATTTATTGCGTTACTTTGATTTTTTTACAACTTACTTATCAATAACAATCCTCCATTTATTACAGAAATTTCGTTATGTATTTAAGCGCATATTCTATATGAATATATATTTAACAACAAATTTCATTTAAGTTTTGTTTTCATGTAAGCTACAATTAAATTTTACGATAGCAACAGACTGAAAATGTTCTCACATTGTACTTTATACCCTCGAAAGCATTAAACAATCATAGTAAGTTAAACTGAAATCTTTGTGTTATTATTATTATTCTATAATATTGAAGTAGATGAACTCGTGAGTACGCGATGTATTAACCCACGTAGATGTCACAAGCGAAAGTTGCCTAACAGCTTAATATGTCTTCCTTCTCTGGATTAATAGGTAGAATAACTAATTTTTTTCAAGTTTATCTTCAAAGTGAAAACATCTATTTATTTAAAATTACTTAAATAGTTTTCTTTACTGGTTGAAAAGAATAAATAATGTTTGAAGGAATAAAAAGTAAATCAGTTAAAAAATATTACAGTAGTCCACCCTGACCTCATTTGCTGCAAGAAATAAACAAGTGAATCGCAATCACAATTAAGCTTAAAGCAGACGTTGTGTCATAAAAAAAATGAAGGCTGGCTTGGGTACAGAGCTGATGCATAAAAGATTTTCAAAATACTTTCCAGTGTAAACATTGTTGAAACGTAAATACCAATTCCTAATAATGTCTACCCATATTAAACATAATAAGAAAAACCTTGACTTTTATATTGTTTTCCGGTCAACAAAAAATTACTACCAACTAGACCCACCGAAGTAAGAGTTATAATGCAATTATTAAATATTAATATTAAAACATAGAGTACTTGTGTACGAAACATGCGTTCTTTTATCACTTTGCACCGGAGACTATTTTTGCGCGCGAACAAATAACCGAATGGTGACATATTGTAGCGCTTGTAATGATATCCTACGTTTACCTTTAAATGATCATGTCCCAAGGGGACAAAATATTTATATTTTAACACTGCATACGATGAGAGATTTGTGTTGATCAATACTCACATTTTGAATTGCGGCGTTAAATCGCATTGTGATTGAGTCTCCCGCCTCTCGAGTGCTAAGGGTTAATTTAAACAATTGATATATTTCTTTGTCTTTACTTTGATTATGGCTGGCTAAAGAAACGAAAAAAATGTGTATTATAGAAAACTACTAAATCAAATGTGATTTTATATTAAATATTTAATAATAATAATAATCCGTTATGTGCAATAAGAAAGAAGAAACAAATAATACAGTTTATTGACACCGCAGCTCATTCATAAAAGTAGTAGTAATACTAGAGGGCCGTACGGATTGCATTAGTTAAAGGCTGCAAATTGCTGCTCAGCCACCGGGAAATTGCTCTCGTAATTGAATGAGCCGTTCTGCTGATTACATGCATTGAGTACATTCACGCTAGAACGAGACGGAGGTATACAGAACATCTCTGTCATTTCTCTATAAAAAAGATAAAACAATAGTTCTTCTCAAAACAAAATAACACAAATAGACAAATCGAAAATTGATATTTCCTGTTAGACAAAAGCATGACTTCTATGGTACCATTATCCTGGTCTTTCAAATAATCAGTAATCATAAAAATCGGATCACGCTATAAAAATATAGGTCTGAACACACGTTATAAATTACCAAAATACATACGCCGTTGACTTTAGAATCTCCTTGTAGTCGGTAAATAAATAAAAACACTGGAAAAACTGACGATAAAAAATCGGAACCTTATAAAAAGCCTTGTAAAAGTTTTGTTAAGATGACACGATCGTTACAATTAATCATGAAAAAAGAATTTCCTAGTCAGCAGTAAATAAATAAAATTTGTCCGCATACATTGGATTGGCATTGTGAATCAGCATAACATGACCGTTGTTACCACATTTATATTCAACACAATAATTTTCGCAATTAATGCTCTCACTACCTTTACGTTAATAAAGTACATAACATCAGATTTAATGTATAATTATTTCACATTCTGCTCAAACAAAACAAAACATTTCAATTGTACACATGTGGAAATTAAAGTAGTTAAAGCCAGCTAATCTACGACATATTAAGTGACATGTGGACAACAGACGCCGTAAACTTTTCATTTTATAATATTTTATAATACACCACATAGGCAGTGGCGTGCTCGTAGGGCAAGCCCGAACTCTTAAATGTACATCAACATAATAAAACATCATGATATGATGTAAATTCTTTTCTTTTATACCTTAGAGGTCCTATCAAGACTTTGTACCGCATAGTTGTAAAATTTTAATGTATGTTATTGTTTAAATAGTGTATGTCAGGCTTTTCGGCACGTATAGGAGTACCGTCACTGAATATAATTAGCACTGGAGGGTTTAAATATAAAATATTTACGTCCGTGTACATGCGTGACAAATGTTTATTACTCAATTATATCCATCATAACAGATATAATAGAGAGAACTAAATTAAAATCGAAGTAAATTTGAAGCTAAAAAAAAATAAGCTAACCTTCGAGTAGAGTATTAAAACATTATAAGAACAACCTGCGTTGCCGTATAATGGTTAGAAAGAAACTGTCTGTAATAAACAAAACCCCACGCAATGCAACAAACGAAGTAACTTTGGTCCGGCCACCGGTTGAAACGTTCGAACCGGTTTTGAAGAATTAAGAATAATAATGTAAGTATAGAAGTAAACGTTACAATCATACTTATTAACATTAAACGTTTACAATTAATAATTATCAATGTTTGAAAAATGACAAATTAGTATGCTAAACGCCACAGGATAACTATATTATTTAAGTCATTAATTTGGACATCATAGCTACGTAATGATAGTGCAAAGAATGTATAACACAACAACAGTCTTTCTTTCGACGACGTTCCCAACAATTAAGGCAACTCACTTTTTTGAACTATATATCATCGTCTTATACGATACAATGACATAATAATAGTCTCCTATGGATATGAGGAGCTTGTAAGAAACCTATTACTTATCCGTCTACCACATGGAGCACTTGAATTCGGTTCCCCACTATTACATAATACAGATTACTACGTTGTAAATGGATAAAATAACTTAACGTACTACGAATAAAAAGTAAAGTGGTTTGTATATTGGCGAACATGAATATTTATTCCTTTAAAAGAACATAAAAAAAAAAACAATAAATTCTCGTTTTGTCACAATGATCATAACACAAGTATCTCCGATAGTCAAAACAATTGCTGATTCACGAAAAAAGAAGGTATTTATCTCGAAAATATGTATCATATTATAACATCAAATAATTTTAAAGAAATATTGATTCATTATGCCAACAGTATTCAAGCAAATACTTTCCCATTACATAATAAAACGTGTGCACATACATGTGTTTGCGGAGAGACTGTTACGTGAGGCGGCGAGTGCAAGGCATGAACTGGATTTGAGGGCATCGACCCCCATTGAGCAGGATTCAGGACTTCACCGACGGAATATTAAGCGCAGCTTCCACCGGTTCATCAAAATACACGAACTATGTAGCGCAGATAGTATAGTTGAATAAAATAATTCTTCCGAAGTCCTTCAACGGAGCAATGACGTTAAAAACTATAGCGTAAAGTTGTACTGCATCAGAAAACATAATTGTTCAAGTGCGTGTTGGATTTGCACCGCGATGGGTTCCGTACCATAAACGACTATTTAAGCATTTTTTTTATTTGTATTATTTGTTGCTGTAGTGATAATAGCTATACACAATCTGTGAACATTTCAACTTTTTACATATCACGGTTCATGATAGATTCCGCTGACAGACAGATTGACAGGGGATTCTCAATAATAGGTTTCCATTGTCACCCTTCGGGTACGGAACACTTAAGATATAAATATATAACCATGAAAAATAAATATACACATCGTTATTTTAAATTAAAAGGCAAACGTTTGACCAAAAATGATGCCATGAGTATTCGTAAAATTAGCTCTATAGACGTGAAAACTATAAAAGTAAACAAGAAACAGATAATTTAATAACTATGTCTATAACGGATATAATCTATGGGTTTTACTGGTATGAATAAAACAGACGAAAGTTTCGTACAATAGGTGCCTTTTACAAGCAACTTTAGAAAGGTTGTTGCGCCTCGCAGGGCCCATTGTTAGCTCAATTAACGTCTGCCCAACCATGAAAGGGCTATAGATGTTTTGACGTCTACGCTCTTGAATTCATACCGAAACTTCAAATACGATTTCTCTAAAATTTTCTTCAATTTTAATGAACTTTCCACTTGTGAGTTTTTGTATGATCCAATTTTGGAAACGTCTTCATCAGTCCCTTTTTTTAAATGACAATTTGATGGAAATATGGTCAAAAAGCGAGGGTTGTAATATTATGTAGTAGTGTATATAAAATGTTTAACGGTTACTTCTTAGATACCAAACTATGTGCTGCCAAGGATCAAATTAAAGATTTATAAAACATATTGCACTGAATAATCCAAATATTTTATGGAAATATTTCCAAACATGAGGCAGATTCATCTCAAGGGACCTTTTCAAAAATTTAAACAGTGCCTAAATAAAGTCATTTAAGTAATGTTTAAATTTTTAGTGTATATATTTATTTAGGCGTATATATGAGAAAGCTGATCCAGATCAAAAAGAAAGAAAAAATAATCTTTTCCGAAAATATCAGTTTTCTACATTTTAGAAAGGATAAAATATAGGATAAAAAGTGTTCTATATAAAGTAAGCTTAAAAAGATGAGAGTATGCTTACATGTTTTTAAAGATAAATAACTAATGCATACGTAATAGTTATATCATTGGGAAGAAATATATTCAATAGCTTTCGATATCTTAAGAAATATTTCCCATTTAAATTGCTTCTGGCCAATTGTATATAAACTTTTAAAACTGTACTACTTTTAAAAACACATTTGAACAAAAACACTTTCCTAGTATCAAATTGCTGCTCTATATTTATATAAGTATAAAATTGGTTGGGATTTCAAAGCAATGTGGGCGCTTACAGGAAAACAAATTCGATCACATCCAAATGTTTATGTTGACTACAAGAAAGATATAAGAAAGTAAGTTAAGTATTTATACTACACTAATATGTAAACCAAACTTCGATTACAACCTCACAGTGACCAGTACTTTGCTGTTACTCACTCGGCGAATGAAAGGCAATCGCGATATACATCTACTTCCGGTGTTGAAAAATTCCTATTCCAAAGATTCATTCGCACATATTGTACGTAACGAAAGAAACTGAAGAAAACAAAAACATCCACTTATAATCTGAGTCAATTATGCTACTGCAGGAATATAATTTCCGTTTTTGAGTTTTATTAAATCTTAAACAAAGCCTTGTTGTTCTTGTGCAATTTTTTCCTGTGCTTAATATTACAAAAACTTTGGTGTTATAAATCCTGGAAACATAAATAATAAAAAATGCGTTATACAAAATTATTATGAGAGAAGTGTTACATTACGTCATTTTACTACTTGAATTTCAAACACTATAATTAGTAAACTATGACTCACAAATTATTGACACCTTGACCGGTTTAATTTAAGATTATTCTGTTAGTGAATATTCTTACCTGTAACAGATATTACAATACTGTTAGACAGAATAATATTAACATATTTAGTTACAAAACGCTTAACGTAACTTTATTTTAGTATTTGCTTAAATTATATTTATTAATATTATGGCATTCTGATAATTTACCTTATGGTTGGTAAAGGATAAATGTGTGCAAAATAAGTTAAAAAATAGTGGAAAAGAGAAAGATAGTAGAAGAATAGTTTTCTACTAGCAAAGAAAAAAGTTAAAGAAAGAAATAATGGAAATAATGAATTTAATAATATTTCATGATTGAACTATTTTCTTTAGAGATACAAATTTTAACGCTTAAAACTACATAATATTCGTTGTAACCAACAACTGAAATGAAAATACATATAAACATTTTCACGAAGTTAGATCTACTTGTTAAGTATAACATAACATATATTTAACCAGGTAACTGTGTCGTGATAATTTACATTTTTTTTATTCTTTAACCTTAATTATATAAATAAAAAATAACGACCAAATGTTTGTACAATTCATAATAATGAATACTAAATCGTGTAACTTATCGTAATATGCTTTATATAACCCGTTAGTAGTATCAAAACTGTTGAAAAATTTCTTTTTCATGGATTGTAATGTGTTACCAAAGACGGATATAATTTCTAAAACCCACTAAGTGAACGAAATAGAAGTGTAAGTTCTGTTTATATGGATACTTGGACATTACGTCACAAGTTAAAAACGTACCAAAGTCAATTGGTGGGTCAAATGAGCGTCGGGCAGATAACTGCGCCCGAAACAATTGAGTCACTTGATAAGGCGACAGAGTCGTCGATGGCCACGGGCAATACAAAGTAAGAACACGAAATATGTCTTAATTATCTAGAAAGATAGAAAAGAATATTTGGTAGTAAAGCGAAAGACAGAATAGAATCAAGGACAAAAAAATAAGTAAACAAATTAAAATACATTAACAAACAAAATCAAACTGCCCTGCCATTCAAGGTCCATTTACCAAATGGGGACACCACTCAGGTAGCATACCTAGCACATCCCGGTCCTGGTTTTCAGTAGTGATCAGACCGATTACTATCTAGTTTTGACTGCCTCCGTGGCGCTTCACTATTAACGCGGATTCATGACGGTAGTAGGGTTTTTAAACTCGCTTGTCTAGCTACCACCCTTAATGTCAATCTGCCGCAATAACAGCATTATTGTATTCCGGCAGTCATATATGCGAAAACCAGAAGTATTCTGGATGAACACACTCACTATATACGGCCTCACTGTCACTTAACATCAGGTAAAATTAAGAACGAGTGTTAGGCTATAATAGAAAAAAAAGTCTTATCTTTCATGTCATTCATCAAAATGACAAGGTTATGAGGCATTGCCTGTTTATATTGATAATTTTTCTTATTGATAGAAGAGGAATAGAGCATGCAAATGCTGCTTTATTAGCAACTTAATAATTCAATATTTTGAAGAATTTAATATTTTTAAGGTCATTATGACGCTTATATTACAGGCTATTCTTTTTGCTTATCTCGATCGTGTTCATTGCATTCGTAATACTGCTTACACGAAATCTTCCGCGTCTGACATTAAATCTTTTTCATAAATTAAAAAAAAAATTATTCGCACCATCATCATGCAATTGATACACCACAATGTGCACATGTATCATGTAACATTTTAATGACAGATGAATCGCTATCCTTTTTATTTTATTATTAACACATTTTAAAACCTTATACCCCTTTTTATTGTAACATTTAATATATATATTTTTTTTATTTTATTTGAAATTAGTAGAAAAATAGGCAAAGTTTGCTGATAATTTATAAAAACCACAAACGATTTTACTCATCAAAGTACGCTCCCCAATTGTCAACACATTGTTGCAATTTAAGCGACAGGTTGTTTAGCCCTGTGGTATAAAAACCTGGTGAACGAAAGTCTATGAATTCGTGGCAGACCAATTTTACTGCTTTATCAGAATTGAAATTTATTTCCTATGAAGAAGTACTAAAGAAATGTCTATGGGAGCTGGATCTGATGAGTATGGGAGGATGATTAAGAAGTTCTAACTCTAATTCCTGTAGTTTTACCACGGTCATTTCACACGCACTCTGTGGTCTGGCATAATTTTGCAGTAAGATAGCTAGCTATTTTTTTATAAGCTCTAGCATCATTTTGTATACTTGCTTACAGTATATTTCTACTGTGATCAATGAGCCTGGTTTGATGAGCTTGTAATGAATCACATCTGGACTAGTACACCGAATACTGACCATCAGATTGCGATGAATACTACGCTTTGAAGTATGTTTTGAAGATTTGCCCTTGTCTAAACACTACGCTGAACGCTTGCAATTGTCATAATGAATTTCTCATCAAAAATAATTATTCAATTCAAAAATGAATCAGTTCAGTAGTGAAAAAGCCACATGAAATCAGGTTCAGTCATATTAGGATAATTCTCTTTAACCGGAAATATGTGTGGCTTTTTAACAAAAAAAAAAACAGCATAGAAAAGTATTAAGGCACTATCACATATCAAGCTGTTAATTTTGGCAAAATCTATAAACTACAAATTTTATTCTTGTGGACCTAATAAATGTTTTTAATTTCATTTCATAATTAAAAATAACCACTTTTAAATACCGATAGTTAGAACGATATTAAAACAAATGCGATGATAATTTATCAACTATAAATAATAAGTTTACACATTTGGGCTACATCAATTAAAATGTAATTATACCTAGCTTTTAATTATTATAACAGTCCATATTGTAGACAATTGCATGACGTCATATTGAAACAATAATACACCAAAACTGTGTAGTGTGCACTGTTGTATGACATCATCCAGTTATGAGATAACCGACCTTTATGATAGCTAGCGTTATCTTTTGACCAGTGCTTATTATTTTTCAAGATCTTTTGAAATCTGCCCAGACTACAGGTAAATTATGACTCAAAAATTACAATTGCAATACAATACTAATTATAATTTGTAACATTGTGAAAATTTGTTTAACTTAAAAATTCTCACAATGTTAGCTATTTCAATTTATTAATATAACAACAATGTTTCTGCTATGCTTCTCTTAAAGAATTAGTTAAAGCTCAACAAAAAACAAACAGAAATCTGATTACAACGGCATTAATTTAAGCTATATGAATAATGAATTCAAGATGATGGACAGAACAAACATTTAGAGCAGAGGTTAGATTTTTTGCCAGATACCGACAAATCATTGATACGGCTGCGCAAGTGACCTCGATACAAGGGAGGTGGAAGGGGTGGGGGGATAGCTACTGGCAGCTGACTAAGTCCAAGTAGGTTGCCAAGTCTACTTACGGTCTTCTTTGAAGCCATAGGGTCAAGTAATCCGCATAAGACTTAAATGTGGTTTGGAATAGCTTAAGCGATTAATTATTTGAAAATAAATAATTATTCGGACGAATATTATAATGAGGCCAAAATATTAACCTTTTACATAGGTAATGTCTTTCAAACATAATCATTGCCTAAGAAAAATACAATATAATTTAAAAAATAATACTGGGTAGAAATTTAAATTGATACATAACATAATATTTAAATAAATATTAACTAGAACTTTTAAAAATGAAAAGCACATATTCCGGTGAATTTATGATAGCGAAAATTTTCAAGTATTTAGGTCAATGTAATAATATGTATAATAGAGGGCGTGGATTTATTAAACGTACTGACATGGAGTCCAAGTAGTGCAAAAGTTGCTTCATTACTTTTTATTAATTCATATTTAATCGAAAATTTTATAGAAAGGGTAATGTCAACGCAACCGTGCAGTCTACCTTTCAAACTTCCCCATCCATCGCGGAAATGTAACACGACTAAAACACTATCGATCCCTTTGGTTATACACGGAATCGTTACTTTTAAAGTACATATATATTTAAACCACATACCAGTTAAGATAAGGGGACTATCTCATCTCCACACATCCAATACACGAAAGCACGGGCACAGTTTGTACGATATGATGATATTTGTAAGAGGTAGGAATAGCACACACTAACGTTGGGCACGGATCGCCGCACACGAGCGCGCCGCGGCACTAGTCACACGGAGTGAGCCGGGGTCGCGATATCGATCGCGTTCCCGGCGCCGGCGAGCCGCGTATCCCTAGTGCACGCAAGCCCCGCCCACCCCAATCCCCCCCCTGATCCCCTCATGGGGGTATAATACGGTCCTTATAAAGGTTCGATTAACGAATAGGAAAATAATCAATGACTATGATTGAAATATACAACTATGTTAAAAAATATTTTTGGTCTTGTGTAAAGAAAATTAGATAATAAAGGATTACTACGTGGACGCATTTAAAACGTTAACATATTCTCAAAATTATACTATCATTAATAACGTTCAAGACACAAAATTACCCTAGTGTAAAATTACGTAATATGTTTAAAAATTGTACAGGTACATTCAGGTGAAGAGACGCCTAGAAACAGAAGCCTTGATTTTAGCACCGAACAACCCCATCCTCCTTATCCGACCGACCTTGCCCCTCGAATAAACCTCACGACCTCGCTTACACACCCCAGACGGCGACGAAGGAATCTGTCAAAGTATTAGGATTTACCGAGAAAGCCGAATAGATACGGGTTTGTGGGTAACCAATATACTTTTTTATTATAGATATTTAATCCGAATGCAACTCTTCTATTTAGACATCTTAACCAGCAGCAGATTTTGATCACTGATAGTGATTCACACATCCAGCGATACTTATCTTAACAATTATGACTGGATGATGTAACACTAGTTGTATGATGTGACACTAGTTAGGTCTTGGTTTCGTAATACTTTTTGATACGCAGGAATACGAAAAATGGTCACCTAGATATTATTAGATAATAAATGAGGTCACCACAAACTATTCAAACTAATTAACCATATTTATTTATTTTTTATTCCATATTTGCGAATGCGAATATCGGCTTTTTGACCGACTTCTTCATTAGAAATATACTTTGCTCAGGTCCGAGTTCACTTTTAATCAAATAATCTTTATTCTATATTCTTAACTTCAGAGCTTAAGAAGTAATTATTATAAAAATGTAATAAATAAATATTTCATGAATAATTTTCACATAAATTATTATTGCAAAATTCATTTAACAAAAATTTGCATAATGTATGGAAAAAGCAAATATTTATTAAGTTGTTCCATACATGTATACATCACATATACACATAATAAAATTATCATTATGTCTTATAAATAAAGCAAGATCCACAGGCCATATTTTTTTATAAATAATATCCTTTAATACTAATATTAGAGATAAAAATTAATTTTAACAATGTTATTAGGAATTTCTTTCATCCATTATAATTAAATATTGCTTAGATTATGCAAAAGAATTTTACATAAAATTTTATGATTTATTTTGTAAAAATTTTTGCAATCTTAAATACTTGATAATACTTTTGCACCAAAAAATTAAATCCATAATTAATAAATGTTGGAGAAACAAAATTATAATAAAAATTATTGACAGATTCAAAAATTTTCTATGACATGTTTGTCCAGTCTAAGCATTGTATTTTTAGTTATATTTTCAAAATGGTATTTATATTCTCCTCATATTACTAGACTACTTCATAAAAAGTAATACATAAAAGCATATCTGCTTTTTTTAAATGACAACCTCCTTGACAAATAATAAGAACATCAACAACATACATTTTTCTGATGGAAATTGTTGAGTGATTATAACTTATATTCATGTATGTTCTTATGTTCCTAATATTCATGATTTTAAAATCAAATTTTAGACTTTTTAAAAGCTATAAGGTAAATACATTTTAGAACTAAAACATTTTTGTTTCTACTTTTCTTAGGAAAATATTAAGCCATTTTATTGGTATTAAAAAGACAAATAAGTACCATTTTATTAAAAATTCACCACAGGAGACCTATTTTTAATAAACTTGAAATTCATTAAAGGCTAGGTACTAATTTCAATACTTGAAAATTATATTTCAACCACTTATATATTTTATCATCAATAAAGAAGATGAGTTAACATATTATATGTTTAATTGCCTTCATGCTTGTAGCACATAATAGTTATCTAGATTTGCATATGAATAATGAAATAGAATATTTTGGGAAAGTGATTTATGTAAATAATCTATGTTACCTTACTCATAAGTTTAAAGACAAAAATATAAACAGCAGAAGAGTTGTACACTTCATTTTAAATTATTGCATAAAGTTAAGAAATAAATTTTCATTTCAAACTAAATTATTACTACCTCATTTTTTATGGAGTTCAATATTAAACTATATTTTTATCTTTCAATATCTTTAATTAGATACTACATATGATAACAACCTTCATATTTATTTGTAACCCAACAAACTGATATAACTTTTTGTTAGATTATATTTAACCTAATTTTATTGTAATGAATATATAAAAATGAAAGATTATAATTCTTTCAAAGAAATGTGTTGGAGAATCAACAAACGACTCATAAAATTAAATGAATGGACACACCTTAATTATATAATTTTTCTCTACATATCTCTACATATATATTGCAAAACATTATATAAAACAGACACCTAATAAAAATAAAATATCAATGATAAAATGTATTATTGCAATGTGGTTCATAAGTACTTATGATATCATATTTAACTTTATTACATCACTTTGTTAAATGCATAGTGTACAAGTAGTTTGTAAATTAACTGTATAGATCCATTAGACATCCATCCATTTTATTATTAAAATTAAGATTTGATACTCATTGCCAAGACCCTATTCTGAAATGTGCTGAACAAAAAAAACATGTCATATCATCAATGTTACTAACTTTACTTTCACACCCAGTTGGTATATTAGTAATAATTTATTAATAATGTTTAAACAACAAGAAACAAGATTTTCTTATACACAGAATAAATCTTAATATTTAACATATTTTTTAAAAAATAGTAATGCGTAAATTAATTTCACCAGGTTGTTTTGTAGCGATTTTGTTTTATTTACTTTTAATTATAATAGTTTAAAATTCCTACTCAAGCAGTTAAATAAATTATACAAAAATCGAAACGAAGCGGCAAAAAGCTTCAGTGTTAAATTGCAAGGCTATTAAATATTTTATCTTGTAAGAATCTAATTCATTAATTATACGAATCATACACGGTATTATTTTACATACGAAGCTGGTGTACGATAAAAATATATTATTACAGATAACACAATTTAACAATGAAATTCCACAAAAATTACTGCTTTCTGTGAGAAGTAAGTACAAACTTACCCTAAAGTAAATTTATCTTGCACAACCACACCAAAAAAACAATTCCTTATCCAAATTGCAGTCTTATTAACATAACACTCACACTTTCAAGTTAAATGACTTATAAATAATCACTATTCATATAGAAACTGCCAAATTATCATCCGTGAATACGAGTACGATCAGGCGTCGAAGGCGAGGCAAAAGATCGCCGCGAAAGCATCACCTTACCACCCATATCATAGACTAAATATTAAAAGCCATAGTGGTATTGTTTTATGTATTCTACCTATAAATGGATAGTTCACTCTATGAATAATAAACTATAATTACTTACACATTTAATCTGTTTTAAATACAACTACAATAAAACATGTTTTTTAAATATAATAAAAAAAGTTACAATTAACTAACGTATTGATAGATAAAGGTAATGGCCACAAAAGTTCATTTCGTTATAACCTTATAAAATTGACATAACTACATTGTTTTTCTGAAATATTTTCATTGTTCAGTATTGTTCAATACATAACTACAAAATATTAAAAAGTACATGGTTATTAATCAACTCCAAGGTACCTCTACGACAATGTTTAATCTTTGACAAAATGATGTCATACGCCGGCATAGATCGTTGTTTTTATAGTCTATGATTCGTGAACGTTCGGATACATTAATGTAGTTCGATCAATGATTAAAAAATAATAAAACGTGTAGACATTATTAATTTTTTTTATTTTAAATATTAAAACATAAATAATTATGAAAAAATTATAAAATTATTAGCATTTTCAGTTTATATAATTTTCGCAAAAATCCTTATATCATGAAGATAACAAAAGACTAAAGAGGTTGTACACTGTCATCCCGCTCTTGTCCGGTCTTATAGGACTGGGTGCATAGGAGGCACGGATTCATGACGTTCCGTCTAGCATAGGTTCTCTCGGGCACGGGTGCTTCGAGAGGTATCTATGAAACGTGGCGGGGACGGAGCCATTGTGGCAGCCCGGAGGACACTTAGCAGCACACCCTCACGGAGTGTCCGGCGCGATCAGCTCACCGCGCTGAGCTGGTCGCGGACGTGGAAGCAGATCTTTCGCTACCGACTGTGGTAGAAGCCATGGTCAACAACGATACATCTTAGGAAGCGATGGTCTCCTTCTGCGAAAAAGTCATGTCGCAGAAGGAGGCGGCGGAGCGGGCGAGGGAAGAGGACCCTTTGTCGCAGCCTATCCGTCGCAGACGTACGAGTCGCATAAGGGCGGCGCACAACCGCCTCATGCCGCCTTAATGGGGACTTCAGATAGCGAGCTCGGGACATCCGTCATCCGACAGAAAAGTCCCGAGATGGGGTTGACGGGTCACGTTCTCCATCCCGTCGACCACCGAGAGGGTGTAGGCCTTGAAAGACCCGAGAGTGGCCTGCTGTGTGAGTGGGCATCGTCGGCGAAGCTGCGGAAGTATGCGAAAGGTTTCCCGTGACTTCGTCATAGGCGGAAGATGGAGAACCATGGGGGTTTTAGTCAGTGCAAGTCCGACATAACCTGTCCTTGTCCCCGCTAAGGCAGGTATGCGATGGCATTTCTCCCACGTAAAAAAAAACTGTCATCCCGTTCTTAGAGAAAATATCATCCCTCAGCAAGACATAGTTAAGCATAAGATATATGTAATAAGACAGAACTCGATTATTAAGTTCTCCACCGGAATAATTTCAAAAACAAATGGTCAGTGGAGACCAGTGGTAAATCATGCGTTTTTAGTATGGCAGTGACCACAGTTTGATCCATTAACGCCTATGCAGAGATGATGTTTTTGGACTAGTACTTAGCAGGAATAGCACATCGAAATATAGTAACGTGGTAGAGGAGCCAAATGTTAACAAAGTTCTCTTAATTAGAAGGAAAGTCTCTAATTTTTCTTCCTATCTAAAATCAGAGACTTCGTTCACTTATACATAGAATATTACTGTGCGTACTAGTTATACACTATATAACTAGTACGCACAGTTATTGGTTAATGTAATAATAAAAGAAAGCTCATAATTTATTACTTTATTTTGAAATGAAATAAAAATAAAATGTTTTTCTTATAGTTATTATTATCACAATATGTGTCTTATCTTAACAATAATAAATACTTTCATCTTAAAATTTTAGATTAAAAAGTTTCGAGGTAGCGCTAATGATTTCAAAATCAAATTCAATCGATTTTATTCCCCACACCGCACTAAGCTAAATAAATAATTAATCAATTATAATAATAGTATGATAATAATTTTCGTTCCTCAGATTTAATAACGTATTTCTCATAATAAATTAATGATATATTTTCAAAAGTAGTATGAAATGTATAAAAAAATTTATGAAAATATTATAGCGAATGAAATTTTACTTAAATTATTTAAAAAGTAAAGCTCTAAAATACGACTTATACGTTATTATATAAAATGCCATTGTGTAAATGTTATTATTTTGTTACATTGAAAAAGACCTTTCAGTTCAGATTATATCAAGTATTTAGTAATGCTTCCTAGAAATAATAAAATTATTATAACTATTGTTACCAAATTTCGTTATTGACCAATAGCACCACCTCAAGCTTGAAATAGTTAAAACTAAAAATAAATTAAAAGCAAAGTAGTAAGTTCCGCAATCTTAACCGGTTCCCAAAAAAGGGAAGACTAAGAAAAAACAAAGTTAACTACATTACAGAGTTGTGACTTGACATTACCATAGCCAAACATTCTACTGTAACTTTGAAAAAGGTCGAGTATCTCGAATATCATAAAAATATCCCTACACGTGTTTGACTACGATCCAAATTCATGAGCAATTATTAAGAAATTTGATGTAAATTCCTTTTATACAATTTAATTTCGACGTTTAATATTATATTTTTTAATTCGAAGAATAACAAAAAAATAAAAAAAAAATTATTGCACCAATATTGTGAGTGCACTAATACTAAGATGACAATATATTCTAGTAATGTAGTAAATTTTAATATTAAAGCACCTACTTACTTGGATTGTGTAATAGATTTTTAACTTTTTTGATTAATTATCTTTATTGTTAGCCTTATTATTCCTTTTTATTGAGATACTCACTTCTCCATATTAATATATTATCACCAAAATAAATAAAATCATTGATTTTGCCACACGTATGTCACCAATGTACTAGTTTAAATGTAATTAAATTTAAAATGCTCTTGCATATGGCCAATTGTGGCTAGAAGACGAATGATGATCTAAATAAGGGCTATCAGTAAGAAGAAGCTTACTACCACTTAGCACTGAGCTGGAACTTTCACTGGATGAGAATAAACTTTTACTGCCTGTGTAGAATGAGAGCGACGTATGCAGCGGTTCACGTATCATCCGCCGTCTGGCTCGCACCAAAGATGCAAATGCTACCGCTATAGCACATAAGAAAATAATTCCTAAAACACAAAATGCAAGAGCCATTTTTCCCGGCGATAAACAGATCGTCCTGTCTCCCGGTGAAAATCCTTTTACGAATTCATCCTTTTCACCGTCTATCCTTCTTGAACCTGGAATATTAAAATTTACAATATTATTGTATGAAATACATACAGTGTAATAGTAGGAATAAACATGTATCCGGACTTTACCTATCGATTTTTTTAAAAGGATGCCGTTATCAAATTATACGTGGGTATACATAGTTCTAGCGCAGAGCGTACTCTTCAACAATAATGAACTTTTTTAAATCAACTATAAGCAGTTATAAAACGACTAAATAAGAAACTTCATATGTCAAGCGATGAGTACAAATATTAATAAAATGGTAATGAGATGATTTAAATAGTTTTAATTGTGTGTTTATTCGCTCACCTCTTATTGATGCTTCATCATCTAATTCTATATTCGGCGCTAGCACCTCTATACTGTTGTAGACCTCTAATCTATCGATAACCAATCCCTTCGCATCTTTGTCCAGCCTCGCCTTCCTCAACAGGCCCTCTCTCGTCTGCTGAGGCCTTCTCAATGCGTTGCAATCTATCTTCGGGCAGTCCCCCTTACACAATTCGACGCCGCAAGTTAAATGCAGCTTCGCCCGGTCGGGAAATTTAAAAGCAGCAAATGTGACCACAGCGTGTTGGTAGGTCATTATGCTCTTGAACATGTAATCCGGGTCATTCTTTATCACCTTTATTTTCGTGGATTCATCTATGTTTTGCTGGGGTTCCACTGGTTTTAGATCCGACAAGTCAACCTCCTTACCGCGATGCCTGTGTTCGTGGATCTTGGGACTGCTGAATATTGACTCGTCTATAGGACAGCCGGCGTCGTCCAGAAGCTTCTGCGAGGCCTCGCCAAGGCCGTCATGCGCTATACAGTTTGTCACGCGAAGGCCTACACCAACTGAAACAATCCATAGAAAATAAAATTAGAGGTTAAATTTTGAGACTTAAGAGAACAATAAAAGTTAAAACATAAGATTCTTAATAAAAATCATATATTAACTCTTATTTACGGCATACTACTACCATACTGCACACTCGTTTTGTAAGTCATCGAATATTTTTTATAGTACTGTACTTAAATTGTGAATTATTGTACACAAAAAAGGTATAGTTAAAAATATAAATAATCTAGGAATAAAATAGTATTTTATAAAGTAAATTATGATCGATAATAGTTTTACGATGTGAAGACATTTTAACCCTATAACGTATGATTTCTGTCCACGTAACTAACTTTATCATTCATATCATTCGTCACATTATTTTGTCAAAAAAATACATATTTTTCCGCCGGGATTAATGTTAAAATTGTTTTTGTTGTCTATGGTTATCCATATGCATTCGTGATTATAACTATATAGACATACATAGGTTTTTAAATTAAATTAATTGTAACTTGTCTGTAAAAAAATGCTTTAAGGTTTAAGATGGTATACTGACCAGGTAATGTACACTGTATTAGCAATCTCGTGGGTTGTCCAACTTCAACGGAGGCGGGCTCCGTGGCTGCCGCGATAGGCGCCAACTCCATCCAGGCACGTGCTGACTGCACCAACAGCTCTCTGTATTCTAACTCAGCTGCGTTCGCAAACCCTTGTCTGTTGCGACCAGTTCTATTCACGAATAAATTTAATGTATCAATTTCATAAAATCTTCATTCAAGCGAAACTCCATGACATACAATATAACAAAAAATTCATTTGCTAATTTCCGCTTAATCACAAACTTGAAAGTCATACGTTAAAATCGTCAAATAGCTTGCTATCGAACCCGTAACATCTAAAGATGTCACGTGTGGTTAGCAGTAGCAATTTTTTTTTTGTTTTATTGATGAACTCTGCTATCTGTCTAATGATTGTGCAGAATATACTAATATGATAATAGCTCTATAGGAAATTTCTCTATTCCATAATTATTCGTAATATAATATTTAGTTCGACGATTTTATAATCTATGAATTTAATTGAAAAAGTTATCAATTATTATCTTTATAAATAATAAAAATTTTCTTAATTAAATGGTGTACATTCTAAAACATAAAGGATAAAAAAACCTATATCACATAGTTGTTATTGAACTCTAAGAATAACGGTTATATTTACCTAACTCTCTTGGTTTCTTGTCCGGACATTTCCCGTAATTTCGTGCTGATAACACCTTCGAGTGCCGAGCTGTGTATCCTCACTGCGCGTGGTTGCAATTTACACCTGGAATTGATTGTCGGACGATCAGGTGTAATGGAGTAATAATCGTCATAAATTTTACAAAATCATAGTCGGCTATAATTGAACAAGCTCATGTACAAAGAAAAAGCCGCCATGGAATTTATAAAGAGTAATGTTATAAATTAAGAGGTAGATTATTCTTGATTATGTATCATAAGAATTTTTTTAAGTATAACTCGTAAAGGTTGCATCGATTTTTTTACAACAATAAGATTCCGTATAGAATTAACTATTACCAATTAATGCCCCTATTCCAAACGTAAGTAATATTGCAATGATTTCTTAGTAATTTCTAATTATATATGGAGGTCTATTAGATCAATGATATAACAATCAATGAAGTATATAATTTCATTGATTTTATTAAAAAAGTCGTAAAGTCTACTACCATTTACTGTAAATTTTTAAACTACTACTAACATTTACTGTAAATTTTTAAAGGTAAATTGTTGGTTTTTATCTAACAAAAATCTAGTTTCCTCAGGTTGCGATAGCTCCTACATAGCTGAATGATAAATTCAATCCGCGGTTAAAGCTACACAAGCACAAGTAAATCATACTACGAGCCTCTAGTTGTTAATAGTTTTGAAAAAATAATATTAATCATAAAATACATACTGCTACTTTGCCTGTTGGTCTGTAATATAAAGGCGTCTGAAATAATAAATTCGCAAAGACTGTTAAGGAAAAATTCAGCTTTACTCACCTAACAATTAGCTCCTGGTCAGAGGATTGCTGTAGTTGACGATCCATTTGTACGATCAGTTCGACAGTGTAGTACAGATCCTCGTTGTCGTCCAGCTCCGCCACAGTTGAGTTCAAAGTGGAAGTGCGGACCCCGCACGCATTTGAGGGCAGATGTAGTGATACATTCTTTTGCGCCTTTCCTAAAAATTACAAAATATTTTTTTAATTTTATCACATGAGAACTTTAAAAGTATATTTATAAGGTTTTATAAAAAGAAAACGTTGTAAGCACTGGTTTATTCAGTGGCCAGTAAAAATATGAAAAGAGGACTTTAGAATGACAAGATTTTACTCAATGGCATAGACAAGCATTTAAATGTAAACATAGAATATCATTAAAAGTACTTCATTATGTCTTCTTTCGATGATTTGTTAGCTCGAAAATATTCAATGCAAAGCATGAATACTTATAAAACAGTGTAATATTACCTTGCACTTGACATTCCCTTGAGAAGTCTTTACTGAAGACGAGGCCTTTAAAGGGCTGATCCATCTTGATATTCACAGCCACCGAATTCTTGTCGCAGGCCGTTGACACGTCGATGACTCTGTTGGGGCGACATTGCACGCGATTGACCGCCACCAGCCATATCAACGCCATGTACCACATGACGAAGGGCCCCTAAAAATATTTAAAAATGTTATGAATATTAAGATTTTAACTGCAGTAGTAAAATCGAATATATTTTTACAAATAGTAATTTGTTATTATTGTCGTACATATTATATTATCTACAGTATGACAATCTATTCTCTTCAGAATTAAAAAGTAAATTATAGAATGTTTTAATTAGCGCTAAAGGCTTACGAGGTGGTCACCAGTAGGAAATTTTTTTTTCATTAGTAGCAAACATGTCAAAAGCTAATTTATGAAATACTCAATAGACACGAAAGATTACTACACATTGAAATAAGTTGCTCAGTGCTATTAATTAAAAGCTAAACAGATGCGTAAACAATGTTAGCGAAAATATTTAATTGTATTCAAACTCAAACTCCTAATGTCTTTACTAAACAGGATTATTTTGAATAATTACTTTTAATCGTCATATAATTATTTACATTGATTCGCAAAGCGTCCTTTGATGATATGAACGTTCAAGAAATTTGATCTAGTTCTTAAACGTTTGAATTTGAACGTTAGTTTACGCACAATCTTTTAACGTCTTTTATTACTTAAATATTAGTGGTCAAACGCGTTCGAAGGTAATAGAAAGATGAATCATAAACGACGTAAGCCAATTGATTTGGATAGCAACAGAAAATTTGATATAATACTTGCGGTTGACTTCGCGGTTAGCGAGGCGGAAATGAAGGCAATTCATACAGTTTCGCCGCCGTACAGATAGATGGAAATGTTTAGAATCGAATTGTTAAAAAGTTGGAATATATATATCTTGATTTTTTTTTCTTAACAAATATATAGAAATATAGAGACAAATAATCATGCTGTGACTTTTATAAAATTTAGTCAGTATTTACGTATAGGTTGATTTATTTTTACTTAGCACTAAAAGTATGTTATATATTATAATAGTAAATAGCTTGATGTGCTGTTTATTATGTTGAAATTATTCTATGTTATTTTTTTTAATGGTAATGCGCTTACACATAGCCTCGACTTCTCATGATGTTAAGCGACATTGAAGCCGAATATGTTGAAGTGTGTTCACCCCAGAATACTTCTGCCCCTCACATATGACTGTCGGAATACAGCAATGCTGTTATGGCGGGACATAGAGGGTGGTAGCTAGCTAGACGGGTTCGAAAAATCCTACTAAATCCAGACTCTTCTCCTGTGGCCTGAAAATCCAACCCAAAACCTACGGGTTACAAGGCAAGCGGTACACCACTGCGCCACGGAGGCAGCCGTAAAAAGTTAAAAAAATATCTGTTGTCAAAGCGCAAGCGTTGCCTTTTTACACAAATATTCCTGACTCGACTCTGTACAACGAATAGTTTGGAAGTTGACGTGAACGCCCAGAATAGCGTAGCTGTGTTCCAGGGATCTGACTTGAGATCCATTCGAGTTTTAAGGCCCTGTTGGAACTTAATATCAGGTGTTCTTATACATTATATGGAATAAATATAACAGAATGCAATAATCATAAAAGATATTAAGTTAATAAATAAAGACAAATTATTTATGAAATCTTTAGAATATAAGAATGTAAATATTCTTTTCTTTTTACTCTATATTTACATTTATTTCGTTTTTTACATTACATTAAAACACATCTTTAAAGGAAACATTGTAAGATAATTGTGGAATGCAATGTTAAGACGTCTTTATCTCTCGTTTACCGTTGTATTTTCGTTTCTTGTTAACAATCTCTGATATTCCACTTCGATTAACGTCGGTTGTAAGACAATTAAACAGTTTATATATCTGGCTAACAAAGTATTGACCTACATTGTTATAATGTAGGACAATCTCGTACAAAATTATTTTTTTCCCGTGATGTACACATACATATGTACACGGGTGGAACTGTGAAATGGAAATGGAAATGGTGAAAATGGAATCATAACTATCTCGCCGGTTTTAAAGAATAATGAGTTATTTGAGATTTTATACTTTAGTCGTATAATATTTTACTAATTGCATAGAGATTAATGTATAGAGATATCAAAGATATAGTCAATAAAGTAGAAAACAAGTGTAAGTGCTTTCGAAGGATGTGTTCTTTCGATATAGGTATTAAAGGATTAAAGCAATAATGTATTATAAAATGCTTCCTTTAAAACTGTCCGTTCCGAAAAGTGTCGTCGTTGTAGAATAACGCTCATGTATATATATATATATTACGCACACTCCATCATGCGTTACACACACATACACACGCTGCAATATACAATTTAGTTTATGGTTAAAGCATGTCAAAATGGAAATAGGAAAATAAAAATATTATTATTATTATATTGTTAACTTTCGTGTACTTGACTACTTCTAGTATCTGCAAAGAAGATAATGCATACCTTCTAATATTAGAACGTTATATTAACACCCATTTAGTTACATTGCTAAACATAAATATTGTGACGTTTCTGTACAGCATTAGAAAAAGAGATGTCTATTAGATCATGTCTTCATAGCGGTCGAAAAGTTAAATCGTATTCTCATTTTAACTATGTACGGAACCATTTAATAACGTTAACAGTTAGTGGAGATTACATAATTGCTAATTACTGTTAATTAAAACTATAAATGAGTGTTTTAGTCTCATACGCGTGTGAAAGGATTGTAAAGAATGTTGCCCTAAGCAACAGTTAGTGACTGGCGTTGACTCAGTACGCGTGCATCCGTTTGACGCGTCCCATAGCTTACGTAATGATATAAACTTTGGATTATACTTCCCATGTAATACGATATCATATAAATAATTTAATAAATAACATTTATTTTGCTTTATCTTTTTATGGTATAAGTTCACAGATGCTGTTTAGAGTCCACAAATAACATAAATGCGAATCGGAAATAACATAAAGATTGCAAAGAAATGAATAACAGTTGCAAAATAAATGTTTTATTTTTTTTAACAATTAGTAAGCTAGTAATAATTATTCAATGTAGTGAAGCCTTGCGAACACAAAATAATCTTACAATCTAAAAAGTTATTCGTGTTGATATACGAGTATAAAAGAGAACCAAAAAATGATATTCGTCGGATTGTGAACTTCATGCTTGTCGTCGGTTAGTAATACAGTAAATTTACGATCCATTAACTTTTCTTTACATTGTTGTTGTCATTTTGTTACGGTTGTATTTAAAACTCTCTAAATGTTATTACAAAAACGGTACTCGTAAATGTGTATAAAAATGAATGTCATTAGTTTATTAGCTATAAGTTAGCACTTGACCTCAAAATCACATTATTTTAAGACAAAGAAAAAGATCGTGGATGATGAAGCGTGCCCTTCAGAATATTTTAGAACACATGTATGATTGCCGGAACACAATGCTGTTAAGACGGCAGATTGATATTGAGGTTAGTTAGTTTAGTTCGAAACACCCATATCACCATTCCGGTTCCATTATTTACGTAGTTTTAAAATTAAACGCGGGACCTTCTTAAAAGATAAACGGTAAACCACTGCGCCATGGAAGCATTTAAAAAAATTAACTTTTTTAAATGATTGCTCACAAAGAACATATACTTTGCCAATTGTTCTAAAATAAATAAGTGAAAGTCATTCTACTCATGTTGCTTGTGCTTTGACTAGAGCAATCGAAAAATTTATTCGTTACAACTTCACGACTCAGATGAGATTAAGGCGGTAGATAAGTGAACTGGTAACCGAAATACCTAACAAGACCCCAATGAACGTATTGGCCGTGAGAGTTCGGAATTGATGAATCGATCGAAAGGGAATGTGAGATGAAACGAGACGATTCCGGTTTCCATGCGTCTTTTGTGGAAAGACATTTAAAGAAAGTACGTTATAGATTATTTTCTTATTTTAATAGATAATTTCGGTATACATGTTACGCAGACTTAGAGCTATGGATTCGCATTTGTTAAATGGAGAAGGCACATATACCTTGACGTATAACCTAAAAAATTAAAATATACCTTTTGTTTATATATTATCTAGTTTATAGTTATTTATCGAGGTATGATTTTGGTAAACATTTTTTTTTATTAATAATATTAAATTTTGTTTCACCTAATATAATTCTCCATAACGAAGGTTGGCTGGTAGAGGCCAAAGGGCATTGAGTCCACCTTCTGTTAGTAATGCAACAGTAAAGATTTAAAAAAAAAAATATCGATATATCTGTAAACATAAAGTAAGATCCTGCGGCATTTTGAGCCATTTGATACTTATTAATTACATACAAATTGGGGTTTCTAGAAGTAATTTTATTCAGTGAAGACACAAAAACCCTGGTTTTTAATAATGTTATTTGACAAATCAACTTTCTTCACTTTATGGTTCTTGAGATAGAGTCCGCTGAATGACAGGGGAAACAGGCAGACTGACGGTATTAGGGCTCCGTACTCAAAGGATGACAAATGGACCCCAATCACTAAAAAATAATATAAATCTTCTTCTATTTTAAACATTAACGATGGAATCGCACTTTCCGATATCGCGCAGGTAGCACACTATCGACTAGTCGCCCCATCAGAGCCAGGGTCCTTCAAGGATCCTGCCCCTCGCTCCCCCTCTTCGCGCTGTATACAAGCGACATTCCGAAGGATCCCGCTGTCAATCTCGCGCTTTTCGCGGATGACACTGCTCTCTATATCTCGGGCAATAGCCTTCCCAGGTTGGTGCAGACCCTCCCGACGGCGACCGGGCGCCTCGGCGCCTGGCTTCATACCCGAAGGATCGACATCAACCCGGAGAAGAGCGAAGACCTGCATTTCTCTCTCAAGAAGCCCAGCGGCAAGAAAGCCGCTCGTTACAACTCCCCGTGTGTGATAACCCTCTTCGGCCGTGTAATTCCTTGGAAGGACACGGTCAGATATCTAGTCGTCATTCTCGACCGCCGTCTCCAATTTACAGCTCACGCTCGCAAGGTCAGGGGCAAGGCGTGCTCAGTCATGGGCCTCCTTCACCCCCTGATGTGCAAAAAGAGCAAGCTTTAAGTTCGCCATAAAGTGCTACTCTATAAAACTTGCGTCAGGCCCATCCTGACCTACGCGAGTGTAGTGTTTATGCACCGGCTCAAATCCTCAAGACCATGCAGGTCCTCCAGAACCGCTTCACCCGGCTAACCACCGGTGCGGAGTGGTACCAGAGGAATATAGACCTGCACAGTGACCTTCGCCTTCCCACGATTCGACAATTCGTCAATGACTGCGCTCTAAGACATTTCGAGGTGGGTATGAACCATCCCAATAAACTAGTTCGACAGACAGTCGACTACGTGCCGCTTCAAAATCCACGGTTCACCAAAATGCGTCCAAGAAACGCACTAGTCTCGATGCAAGGGTCGGGTCCGACAGAGAAAACACGCAAACTATCAACTCAATGCACAACACCACATGCACCTACAATACCAGTGACAAACACACTACGATTGTCACCCGTCACGCTCGCCGAGGAGCGAGATGGAGATATAAACTCGCACTCCGCGTACACTAGCTTACACCGAATGAAGGGCGCCTCTCGCCCTCGCGTTTGCGTCACAGGCGAACGATAGTCCGAGTCGGGGCCCGGTCTTGACTTCGACTATTACGTAGCCCTCGCCACTTGACAATTAGGATAAGCCAGCTCTCTGGCCAGGGTAATGTAGAGGATAGCTCGCGAATCACCGGGTTCGCGAGCCAGTTTTGATAAAGCTTTAATAGTCGTCAATAAGACTACCAGCGCAAACTTCACCGAATCCAACAGCAGCAGCACATTAACAATGATAACTTGTTACGGCTATAAGTAATAAATACATTTTATTATATTTGTATAATTACAAGCTACGTACAGATTATAACAATAAAAAAATTATCTTTTCCAATAACTAAATATTAGTTTACATATAAAATTACTATTTACTAGTATAATCTTAAAAACAAAAAAAAATGTAACAGATAACTAAAAGTTTCTACATTGCTATGTAGCAAAATGAAGAACATTTAATTAAGTTTGGTTGGCAGATAGTGTAGAGATCGCTCAGAAATTTTAAATCAATCGCGAAGGCTCGAAATTGATACTATTGAGGAGTGAAATCGAATACATTTATCAATAATGTAAACGTTGAAGAACAAAGCTTTGGTCTAGTCATGTCTGTGTTTATAGTTTTATGAATGCCCCCGATACTGTAGTTAATTAAATGTCAAATAAATATCAAAAGAACATTTTATTACTTGTTAAATATGTGATTTATATTTATGTTTTAATAAATAAAACACATGGGTAAATTCAAAACAGAATTTAACGATGACTAGGAATTATTTCAAAATCACATCGCTGTATAAATATTTACAAATCACCAGGTGTTGTGGTACTCAATGGGTGATTCGATAACTTGCACATTTTACTACATTATTTTTTTAATGTAATACGACAAAAAAATTAAAATTGTTCAATAAAAGAAATTTAAATAAAAAAATAAGTGCAGTAATAATGTGTTAATATGAAGTAATGACGTTTATAACTCTAATCGAAATAAAATGGAGATTAGAAGTTAGACGTAATTATTCTGTAATTGTAGCTATTTCCTGCGCGATAAATATATGCTATTAAGTGATGATCGAGATACTTCAATGATACGATTAGTTAATACAATATTTAATAACTGGTACAGGCGACAACATAATTCTAGGCTTTTGGGTCATAGCAAAATAATTGATGAAGCACTAGATTTACACGTAGTGTTCGCGTTTCTTAAATAAATTTGATTTGCTGCAAAAATATTTTTTTTATGCTGTCCACTCCTATGTTATATTCTAATTGAAAGCGGGGTCTGACAAAGTGACCCTTTATCTCCACAAATTTTCTCAGTCGTGCATGAATCGGTTTATTTTTTAGACGTCTTCATTGAGATGATGAAAGAATCGAAGTAAATTGCGAGTTTTTAAGCTATTTACGATTCGTTGATGATGTCGTTGTTATCGAATAATGCACTAGATTTAAACTACATGATATGCGAACTACTCAACAAGAGCAAGAGTAGGACTAACAGTGAACGCATCAAAGAACAAAAAAATAATACTGACTAATCACAGGGCATATATCTTTTTTTACACTATGTACTAACTATTATAGTCGCTTTGAATCGAGGTTTTTTTTTTGCAATATAAGATATTTACATTTCGAGAAAGTTTAATTTAATTAGTTTATAACTTGTCAGGTTTCACGTAAACTTTGTTATAAACTGATTATGATTAAAAATACTAGTAAATCGAGTTCAGTAAAGTGTATATTTAAGGAATATACATTTTATTGTCTGTTAACAATAATTTCTGTCTATATAATGGTACATGCAAAATTTAAATCGATAATTAACCAAATGTAATGGTAAACATATATTATAGTTAGCGTAATCCTAAATAACCATGAACACAGTAAAAAAATATTGTGATATTATAAATAAATAATAAATATAAAATAT
>DWQX01000942.1:0-33444 GCA_018245475.1 Pharmacophagus antenor
ATATATATATATATTTTATCATTGCTTTGTGCGGAAAAACAATAATGTAGACAAAATAAATAAACATTTGAAATATTTTTCTTCTTTATACTTAAACATATTTCCAAACTTATTGTCTAATAAGACTAACTTATTTTAAAAAAAATCGGAGGGATTTGAATTATTTTTAAATAAATTGAAAACATTTAAATTGCTTAGTTAGTATAAGCGGCTTTTCAGTTCAACTGTAAAATATTTCAGCGCTTAAAGTAGTGAGGACGTCTAGAGAACAAGCCAAGGTGATACGGCTCGGCGTTCTGTTTTACTAATCGAATACGTTATTCGCCAACTCGTCCCTTGTCCAATTTTGCCCACTTCTTCTTCGAGATTTATGTAGTTCGTCTCTCCAACTAGTTACACTTTTTTTGTAGTGTATTTATATTTTTTTTTTGTATTTTCTATTGCGAATATTTCCGTAATATTATACAATGATAAATTTAATCTCTGTAGCCTTGAGTTTCTGGTGTTCTACATAGGTAAGTTAAAATATAATTAATTTTCGTTTCAGTTACTTTATATTTTTAACGTTACCAAGGATCTGTACTTGGTAGGCAAAATACAACAAAGACTACGTAAATTCGTTTCGTTCTTTTTAGTATACTATGTCAAACAATTATTATTTTTACATTAAATGTAAATAATATCAGGAACTTTTAAAACTGTATTTTATTTTAAATAATATAATAATATTTTAAATTAATAAACAAACATCGGAAATTGGTATAATGAGTTATGAGTGTCGTCTATTAACTCTGCGTTATCTATAGACTAAACATAATATATCGTCGATTTAAATAATGTTAATTGAACCGGTTTTAATTTTGGTCAAATAGTGTGTTTGTTCCAACTGATTAATATATGGTATAATTTCTTTCTGGTATCAAAAATAGAATTTAATTGTTGTTATTTACTACTGTTGTTTATTTTATTTTTTAAATAAAAATAAATCTTATAATAAATTTAATTTCCGATTGATGGTCCAAAAAGAATCATATTTTAATTGTCGATTTACAGATTCTAATGTTTAAATTTAGTGTTGCAAGTGACTCAACAGAGCTCGCGATCTGTAGATCTGTAACGATCCTGTAAACGAATGATTGCTAATGATATAACTCGATATCTATTTTAAGTTAAAAAATTATAATCATTTTATAAATAAATTAAGAGATGTTATAATAATAACAATTAAATAAATTGAAGTTTTTTTTACAAATAAGGGACTATTACTATCCTTATTGTTTAATTATTACGACTTTAATAATATGGAAATTTGTTTTTTTTTTTGTAAATTTAATTACAGGGGCGGAAGTAGCGGCTAAAAAGAAAATGAAAAAAAAAGGCAATTACATTTCGAACATGAACGTTTCTCAGTTAATGGCTCAAAAGGATAAGCCCGTTGGTGACTTCAAGGTATGTTATTCCTCAATAATATTACCTATTCATAGCCCTGATAAGAGTTGAGTCGTTGCCAAGACTCAGTCATTATTTATTCATATCTAAGCTAAATGTTTTTTTTTTGAGTTATTACAACTTT
Source organism: Pharmacophagus antenor (assembly GCA_018245475.1). Classification (NCBI taxonomy): domain Eukaryota; kingdom Metazoa; phylum Arthropoda; class Insecta; order Lepidoptera; family Papilionidae; genus Pharmacophagus; species Pharmacophagus antenor. The sequence goes on from DWQX01000942.1 coordinate 1,574, forward strand.
TACGTAAAATAACATTTATCGTTATGTATATTATAATATAACTAGGATAAAATAACTAAATTCTTCTTTGTATACTTATCTAAAACTATCAATATGAGATATGAAAGATTATTTCTTTTCAAATTTTATCAAGAATAATTTTTCTACTATAAAAATATAATTTTTAGATAATGTACGGATGGTTTTACAATATTAACACAAGGTTTACGGGACGCGTCATTATGACTCAACAATGTTTATTAAAAGTGTCACTATACTTGTGTGTACAAAATTTCAGATTTTTTTTCGTCCTTTACGGTAACTTTGCTTTATATTTCTTTTTATAAAAAGAAAATACAAGGATTAATGTATGAAATTACTATGGCCGCGAAGAGAAAACCATAAAAAAAGTATACGTAAACCTAGTGTCAAAAAGTGCATGGTTGATGATATAGTGTTATTGTAATGAAAATTTGAATTCTTTAAACTATTATATCAATTAGTGGAAACTTCAGCACTAATTCTGAAACACTATTAACTAATTTTTTTATCATGGGTATGTTTGTATAAAGCATGTGGATGATTTAATACAAATCTTATTATCTGTTTCAGAATCAAGAAATTGAATCTAAGCGTACCGTATCCCCAGGAACAATGTTGCAGCGTGCCAATATCTGCCCGCCGCCTTATCCAGTGCAACAGAACATGCTAAACATAAGTCAAGACAGTGATAAGCACGAAACTCATGTACAAAGGAGTTCGCATTATCTGACCGTCAGCAGTGGCTGGATCACGCAACAATCTGATAATAACGACGGACAAAAGCAAAATCACCCTTCACACAACGCTGTCAACACTCCGATCAACGTAGGCCTACCAGTATTAGGGACAAACGGACAGATAATAGGAGTAAATACAGGTTTTAATAAACAAACTACTAATCTAAAAAATGTTATTAGTATTTCTACCCAAAATACTGTAGAACAAGAACATAAAGTTGACAAAAAAGAACTGCATGGACATATTCATCAAGTGAGGCAGCAAAATAGAGATGATGATTCTCAAATTTATTGTGGTAATCAAGCTTTAACACCCGAAGTTATGCAGAAAATAAATGAACAACAACAAATATTCATACAACAGAATCAGAAACAAATAGAAATAGCCATGAAAGGCTTCAAGACACAATTACCTGATAACGGTAATCATAATAAGCCAAACAATCAATATGTTCCACAAGGTCAACTAGTAATACAGAATGGTGCCGTGATGAAAACGAATTCTGCGAAAACTCCACCATGGCAAGTGAAAAGGAGTGACCCTAATGCGTCAATGACAAGTCCCAGTCTCAGACCACAAAAAAATGATAGTCTAGAATATGATGAGCAGAATCTTAATGTTCGCGAATCTTCAAACTCATATAATTCATACCCAAGTCAAGATAATGTCAATCAAGGAATGTGCCCACGTGTACCACCCTTGCCTCAACATTACAATATATTAAACCAGCAATGGCCAGCAGTTGAAATTAACAAGAAAAAGACAAAAGGTAACAACAAAACACCAAAAAAGAAGTTTAATGCAAGTGAAAATAAAGGTACGTTTGGTAACAACGGATTACATGCCCGGTACATCGCCGATATGAAAGGAAAAACATGTGATGACATTTCAGCAAATAACGTCCCATCATTTATGGATGATCCGAATGGATACTTAGCACAACAAACCGTTTTATTAAATAACACTATTTCTAAACAAGTGGGAATCAGTTCGTCGTATGATGGTAATCATTATGAAAACTCCAATAACTCCTTTAGTTTGTATAATCAAACTGAAAAGCATAGCAAACAAATTAATAAATCTTGTGATGTAATTAATATATTTAAAAATAACATGGTGACAAATTCTTCACCTTCGCCGAATAACACTCCAGACAGTAGTTTAGTACCTGAAAAAAATTCAGATAATATGCTCCAATGTTGTAAAGGCTGCAGTAATCCTTATAAAAGTAATTGCACGGATTATGCCGATAATAATATGCGTACAAAATACTATAAACATAATCAATGCACTATGGAGCTGGATGGTAATCCGAGCACTTCTAGTCCTAAACATGGATTTGACGAAAACCCTGTGTCTTCATCAACGTTTATAGAAAGAAATTTATTAATTAACGACAACAGCGGCCCTATACAAGCTGGCATTGTTAGTACTAGTAACGTATCGCCAACTGAGACTTTACAGCCTCCAGAACCATCGCCAACATTGTCTAATAGCTCCAGAAGCACGGATACGCCGCATAGTAGTGGAAGTAATACTCAGTTACATAATAACGGTACGTTCCCAATGCCAAGTCCAGTGTATTCTGGATCTTGTAGAGACGGTTCGAGTAGTAACCCCCCAACTCCCAACAGTAATCAAACATATCCATACAATTCTCCCGGGCCGCCTCACAGTCAATCTTCGTTCGGAACACAGATGATGCATTTCATATCAAATCATAACGTAAATAAAAATCTAATGGAAGTAGATAACATATCAATGGTTGGAGTTAAGCCCAGCATAAGGAACTCACAAGATATGTACAGGTTGGAAGCTAGAAAGCGTTTAGAGAATACAATGCCGGGTTATTGTCCCCCTCCTCATTTGGGTGGAGGTCCAGCGCATTCGTTAGTACAGGCCTGCTACGTTCAAACTTTTGTAACTACAATGGCCAGCGGATTTTCAGTTACTCGTGATACGGTCACATCCGTTTTAGCTGGGAAAGCAAATACAGCTACAACATCAATCAATGCGTCGCAAGTTAATTTTATTAGACCTCCTCCGCCTCCGAGTGTTAACTTAGCCACAACGTACGCTATTCCTACCAATCAACCAGACCCGTTTATTAATGCTGTCAATTTACCTACAAGCTATCCATTACACATTGCCGGCACAACAGCGCAGAATATGATATCAAAATCACCCTTAGAAATGGTCCAAAATGTGATTAGTAGTCTTCCTTCAAAATCAGAAATAAACAATGCACTATCTACAACATTAACGCAGATGGGGAGAAGGACAGGTCCTACCACACCAGGACAAATTGTTATATCTTCGACTGGTCAAATTATTGTCTCTAGCAATCATATGCCTCCTCCACCACCCAAGACTACGACTGTAGTTTCACCTGTTCAAGTATCTAATGCCGTAACAAACGTAACTACATCGGTCACGCAAGTTGTGCCAGCAGTTGGAAATGTTCAACCAATTGTCAATCAACCGACGGTAGTAGTTAATACATTACCCACGCCTTTCGTTCTACAATCTCCTATGATGGCCGTAGATGGACAAGTGATGCAACCAAATGCAGTAATGCCTCAGATAGTAACTGGCGGGATCGTATCTGGTCAACCTAATGAAAATCATCGACAAATAGAAGTGAAAAATGGGCAAAGTTACGTTCAAGGTGTGGCGATGCTATCACCTGAAACATTGAAGAAAAGAAATAAAAAGAAGAAGAATCAAACACCTAATATAACTAATGTACTTCAAATAACAGCTCCTCAACAAAACCCAAACAATATAATGGTGCATCATTCATCACCGCAGCAAAACTCGAGTCCACAATTTTCACCACGTGGTTTCCAGTTATCACCAAACAATAACATTTCACCGACACCAATGTTGCAAGCTTTGACAATTGTCCCTGGAAAATCAGGAACACCAGCGCACATTGTGATGAATGGACAAGGGAATAGTAACAATTTTGGATCACAACAGATAATAGCGAACACGTCACCATCCCAACCAATCAATCTCTTACAGCCTGTTAATTTAATTAACAATACAACGAACGTTATGTCAAATTTTCCTGCTTTTCAGCAGTTTATTGTGCCGAATCTTGGCGGTATGGTTATGACTGCCGATGGAACTGCTATTATTCAAGACAATTCGACAGGAATGCCAATGCAGTTGCAGCTACAAACAGTGAATGGTCAAAATGTTTTAACACCAGTCCAAAATACAGGAGTTTTTGCAGCTGGAAATAACAGTGGTGTTGTTATTAGAGCCCAAAACCAACAAGGGAAGATAATCCAATCGCAGCACAGCCCCGGCGCACAGTTTCTGTCTCCGAACAACCAAGTTATGATGAACAGTCCAAGCTTCAACGGTCAGCTTAGTCCTCTACTTGCCAATTTAAGTCCAACAAACGTAACCTTTAACACAAGTCCTCATCAAGTTAGAACAGGAAATGTACAAACACAAGAATTTATACAAACAAATCAGATGGGCCAAACTTTAATGGTACCATTATCTCCTAAACAAGTATCCATTGCTTCAGCAACGAATAATAGAAGTAATTCTACTTTTGTTCAACAAAACACAACCATAGTTCAACAACAAACTACATTAGTATCCAATTCACATAACTCCCAAATGACATGTCAAACAAATCTACACGGTGGTAACTCGTCACGCCTAAATATAGATCACAATCTTCTTCTTGCACATAAACAACTTACGAATCAAAAAGGTAGAAGTTTCGTTCAAATATCAACTGACAATAATCAAAATGAGGAGATAAAAGAAAACAAACATACATCGCCAACCTTTGGTCACTTACAGTCTAATGAGAACGATTCGAAAATTGAGAATGAAGGTTATGCAAGATTTATGAATGACTTTAATCCTTCAATTGGACATGGAACATTGAGTTCGCATGTACGACATTCAGTATCGACACAGACTTTAGTAAATCAGCAAAGGGGTAAATCTCCCAATAACCAAGCAGTGTCTGGGAGTAGTCCTCCCGATACGACAACACACAGTCCTTTGGGAGCCCTGGAGACAGCGTCTAGTCCACGAGTATACGGAGCCAGGAGCATGTCAACGCAAGGCAACTACGCGGACACTACCACTAAGTCCCCCGAACCGGCTGATATGAACTCTTCGGTATGTAATTTTTCTATCATAGCAATTATTAATTATATATTTCCTGTTACAGTTAACAAACTGTACAACTGTAAGTATATTGATTTACTAACTTATTAACAGTAACAACCGTTAGTAACTGATACGCTTCTTAAGATATATCTACACAGCTTAACATTGCACAAATTTTTGTACAGTTATTAAGCTATGTCTATTAATTACACTGTACTTACAGGGCCCCTGAAAACAGAATACAATAATGTTTGTACCTAGTACACCCGTCCTTGTACCCATACGTTTATCTGTAATGAGGATATATTAGTAATTTTAATATTCTTCCGAGTTATTACCTGGTATATTGTTTTTGAGGAAGTTCATTTAGGTCATAAACTATCACTAATTATTGGCAACATTTAATTTTCATTGTAATGAATTTTCTACATTATTTAATAAAATTATTCATTATGTTGTTTAAACAAAATCTGCTTTGAAGTAAAACAATTTCAAGAAAATTCATTTTTTAAAGTGATTTGTTAACTAATGTGTAGGTATTTGCAGTAGTTCCAAAGAACTAGCATTAGTTTATTTAAAAAAAATCTCAAAGCTTTTATGTCTAAGCTAATTAAAGAAGATTTAAGAAAAACACTTTTTTTAACTATAAATAAATGTTGAAAGTTTTACATTATTGATAAATTAAAGGCATCATTGTAAAAGGTACTATATATGATTTTAAGGGCATGGTGCAGTGCGTGTCGAGCAGCGAACAAGATATGGCCGAGTCGAGAGAGCGCGCCTGGCCCGCGCCTCGCAACGAAACAATCTCCGACGCGGAAACGCCTAGTCAGTATTATTATTTAATCTTTTAATTCATATTTATATCAAAACTGGCACAATCCGATAGACGTTACATTGTTAGTGTATGTTTATGTTTTTTATTGTTTACGGGCTAACACTTTTCCACCATTTAAACGTGATGTTAACATTCTACGAGCGGAAATATTGTAAAAATTTGGCGGAACGAAAGGTAGCAATTATAAATCTATTATTTATACTAAAGAAAACTTTTTTGTTGAAACATTTTATTCCAATATATACACTAAATACAACATTTTAAGAAACAAAAACCTATAATACATGTATTGCATATCTGTGTAAAATGGTATTGAAACAATACATGAACGTTACACGGAAGGGTTAAGCGACATTGAGACCGTAAGTGGTGAAGCATGCTCACAAATTACGGTCAATATTTAAAAAAAAATTGAAAATCATTACAAAATGACAGTACATTGAACTTTTATTTTACGTTTAACCCTTTGGTTACTGAACTCTGGGTCGTTCGTAGTTAACTTTGATTTAATTAACCAATGTCTAATTAATTTTTCAGATATGATCTCAAACATTCCCATAATACGCCCGAATAGGGCGATCAATCCCGTAGAAACCTCGGAGATGCACTATAATCAAAATATGGGCAACTCCACATTGAATCATCAACATATTATTCCTATGACTTCAAACTATTATGATAGGCCGCAAAGTTATAAAAGGAAAAATGAATTTGGCGATGGTTCAACTTACAGAACAGATAAAATAATGAGAACTAACTACAACATGGTCCATGGCATGTCCAAAGAGACTGATTATGACAATTTAGGAATCAACTCCCGGGAAAAATCCCAGAGGCTTTTCCCTACATCGGGAACTAGTTCAGGTTCCGCGATGCAGAAAGTATTCGATAGGCATAATTTAGGTTCCGGCGATGGTGAGTACGATTTTAGATATCTTCCACACCTTCCACTTAACGCTTTGAAAACTGCCGCTTAATTCAACTATACCGATGCGATTTAAATGTGCTATAGGTTCAGCTTTTTATGCTGACTGTATTATGAACACAATACTAAACTTCTGTATGTGATAACTTATTATTATTCTTTAGAATCAGTAAAGATTGGGTTATTTTTTTAATTGAAATTTTTTTATGTTTTTGTAAATAAATGTTGTTTTTATTTATTCTTCTAAAAATCTACACACATAAAATCTTATACTTTTTTTATTGATCTCTTTCATGTTTCAAAGAGCTTTTTAATATTTACTCTTCCGTTACAGCAAATGTTGTCAGTTAAAAAAAGTTAACGTAACTAATCTCCAGAACCATCTCACGCTTTAGTCACAGCTAACAAAATTCAAAATTTTTTATTACGATGTTGTGTCTTGTATTGGTTTTGGATTGATTTTTACCAAAGCGGTCACACTAAATTACATTCGAGATGTTAATTGAGCATTATAAACGAACAAACTAGCTCGTACTGATGCGTATTGTGATATATTTCAGCTTCTTCATAATGCGATACTATTGGTCATTGGTTTTCTTTTGGTTGGGTTAATACAAGATACAGCTGTTAATAAATGGTGTACTGGAAACTAATCAGAGTGTAGCGATGCAGCGTTCAAACGCTACCGGCTACGGCTTTCTGTCGCTTTCCATTGCACCACACTCGAAGTAACTAAATTGGCTCACAAATTGGGATCCCATTACTAACGCATCATTGTAAAGCCATCATCATTTCATCTGTTCATCATTTGTAAGTAAAGCACATTTTCATTTTAATGTAACCTCCTTCTTGGGTAAGGAATAAAATACAATCTACTTTTTGGTTCGCGTCACGCCCTGTATTTTTTTCGTACTTAAATCGTAAAGAATAAAAAAACTGTTCAGCTTACCTTTATTTTGTCCTAAATTTTGTAAAATTTTATTTAACGTTTGGATTTGTGGACTCTAAAAATCAACAATGTACTTATACATACTTCTTAGGCTTACATAGAATTACGTACACAGCGCAGTGTTCGATCGCTTCCATTTGGTGTCGGAAACGAGGTGATGGCATGCTAATAATTAGTTTCAAATGCAAAGACAAAAAATGATTATGGTGTGGTAGATTCGAAGAGCGGGGACGAGCCCGATGGAAGGGAGGGCGAGGTACCGAATGAGAAAACCCGAAAGTTTGAGGTGGGTGACCTTATATGGGGACCAGTGAAAGGTTACACCTCTTGGCCTGGAAAGCTAGAAGCCCGCTGCGAAGACGGTAAATGGAGCGTTCGCTGGTTCGGCGCCGACAAGACGGCAGGCTGTGTGGAAGATTCCCGGCTGCTAACTCTCAGCGAGGGTTTGGAGGCTCACCACGCCGCACGCACCAAGCATAGGAAGTGAGTGAGAAGATATCGAAGCGAGGGGCGACTATGAATGATTGCCGTCACATTTCCCCAAACGTGGAGTACTTATTTCATTACTCTTCGTAAACCTCATTCTGTATTCCCATTATGTTGATAAGTAGTTATTGTTTCAGTAAACTCAACATTACATATCCTGAAGAATTGTTCCCTTATATCCGGTATTTTTAAGACATTAAAATTTTGGGAAAAATATTAAACAACAACAAATATTCCCCGAAAAGTGATCCTTCTGGATCTGCGTCTGGACTATTATTTTCATTGTGGGATTTGGGTTTTTTTTTATTTGAACTTTTTTTTATTATTTTCCACTATTTATAATCGCCCATCACTTCTAAATAACTGACAGATCACTTTAGTTGTTAGGTGGGATCAATAATTGTTGATGGCTATTTCGTTAGTTCATTAAAATATTATATTACATTCAATTTATAACGACTTAATATTAACCCAACCGAAAGATAACACGTGATTGCATTAGTTTGCTTTGTAGATGGCGCAGCATTGATAATGTTTATAGCGTTTTATGTTGTTGCGCAGGAGTAGAAAATTGAACGCAGTGCTCGAAAATGCAATACAAGAGGCGATGTCCGAGCTCGATAAGAAGTGTGATAAATCACGGGGAAGAAGAACGAATGATGATTCAGATATCGGAACGTCGATTACGGAGACGCCTAAAAGAAATAGAAAGCACGACAAGATAAGAAACAAGGAAAGACATAAGAAAGCTTCGGTGAAATCTGACGGCTCTAAATTGCGAAGTTCGCGATGACCTTCGTAAGAGAAGTTTTATTATCGATGAGTGTTAGTTGCAGGGATACTGAGAAAATATATGATTACTTGTAAGATTAATATTGGATGGGTTCTTCGCCATGTATTCAATGAACGAAGCTGGGTGCTAACGGGGAATGATGACGCAGCGGGAATGTACGACAGAATGCTTCTTATTAATATGTACGCATTCCGTTTTCAAATGGAAAGGTCATATATATATAAAATATTGTTTCCAATATTGTTTCTATTAGAACAATTGTGTTGTGTTATGATGTAAGATGATTTATGAATTTTGTGTATCGTGTAAATAATTATAAATGCACTTACTAAGCATTCCGTTTCTTTTGGGGGCATGCGTTGAATAATTTGATATTGAAATAAATAAATTCTTAAAGAAATTATGGAACTATTAATAAAAAAAATAATTTACATTTTATGATCTTCACAATAGTTTGATTAACATATGTTATTCATATAAAGTAATAGATGTAGTGTTTATGTGGTGTAGCCTGTGGTTTTGAATCACTGTTGTTCCACTGTTTATTTTTAGGATAAAAAGAATTGAGTGTAAAAGATGTCTATTTATCCGTATATGTTTAATAGGCGCCATTTGAATCGTTGAAATAAGTATAACTATTTAATTTTGTAATTTCTGATTTAGTAGTACAATGAATGTGCATATTTGTCCATCAGAGATATCCTTATAATATGAAACTTATTCTTTTGAAACACATTAATATTTATTAAATTAATTCAACGGTTCATTTTGGAGCACTATATATCGCATATTTCATTGATATTGTACAATTTTTATTGAACTGTAAATTGATAAGAGAAAAAAAAAACGCTATCTATCGTGTACATTTTGTTTTGTTAGAAAGTAAAAAAAAGAATATGATTTCTAGTCAAAATATTGAGCATATTGAAGTGTAGATATTACGATGATGTAATTGACAATAACACTGGCCCGGCAAGCCGTCGACACTATTTGTAAGTACAGTATTTGTACATTATTTATATTTATTAGTTTCTACGTTGCTGTGAATTTTTTCATAACTTCAAGCAATTACGTTGATAATTATTGTGTGATGCAATAGATAAAATATTAGGTTGCTATTAGTTTTACGTAAGGCTTGAGTTGGAGTACTAAGTTTCGGAAAGTTGAGAGATTCCTATCTTGTGTCGATATTCTATTCTAAATTTCTTAAGCAGCATCAAATGGAAAACGGTTTTTGTTGACTGTCGTCTGGTTATAAATTGTATTCCGATATTTGTGTAAAAATTGGGCAATGCTGTCACTGTGGCGCAATTTTGAAAGTCTAAAAAGAGTTTCGCAAAGGTAGTGTTTAGTAATTATCTTCTATAAGATTGTTTGAAACTTTCCCTAAGAGTTATCTAGAAAAATAATATATAACGAAATGCGGGCCATATAATATACCTAATATAAAATAAAAAGCAAATCAGTTTTAATGGAGTTTCAAAATAAAAATAGTACATAGCAAAATAGCTTTTCATAGCCGGCAATAGAATTAACTAGTGCCCGTGTGTCCTTTACGTTTCATTAATATTAAAAAATATTTTTATCTTGTGACATTTCTGTGGCTTTTTTGAAAAATACAATTTTAATATTTTTACAAGTTCATATTAAGTTATTGAGAAATACTTTAAACATTATAAACGATGCAAATATTTTTAATAATAGTAAATAATATGAATTAGGTAGAATCGGGAGAAATTGACAAATCTACTGTCTGCAAAGTTTTAAATGTTACAAATACTTGCTAAAAAAAATGATTTTCCGTTTAATATAAATATTGCAGTTTAAATTTATCGACTAAATGTAAATTAATTTATTTCGATACATATAATTGCCAAGACTGCTGACTAGAGATCAAATTATACTGGAGGCCAGCATAATTATAATTGTTGGAACAAAATTTATTGTGATAAATTAAAATCATTCATTAGACATTCGAAATTTATTTAGCTTGAGGCTTAAGCTGATATTAATTGTACATCACTTTTCAGTACCTTTTATATTATTTTAATTTTAAAAATAAGAATTTCACTATAAGTGTCGCTTAAATAGTAAGTTTTCGATTTACGGTACAAGGGAGATTATTTTAAAACATTTCTAAAATGATTTATATAATTAAAATATGCAGATAATATCTAGATAAAAAATTTCTAAAAATCGTAGTTAGAATGTTAACTATAGTTCATGTCATAAATACATTTTGTTAGGTAATTTGTTAATGACAGTCATTGTTAGATAATATTATCTATGTGTGAAATTACTTGATGTGATCTTTGAATATGTCCAGGAATAGTATATCATGGATCTATCATAGCTTATTGTTTTTATATTATTGTATTCTAACATTAGGAATTCAACTTCATTTTCCTAAATAATAAATGTGACTTCAGATATCAATGTAATATTAAATGTTAAATAGATATTGTTTATTATAACGAATAGCACTTCCCTGTGAGATGGTATTATGTACATAATCTAACTGTAGTTATGTATAGTATTTTATTTCATTGAAATTAATGTTTTATAGACTAATATACAACATAAGATTATTTATTTGTTTTGCTGTGTACATATATTTTTTTTTCAATAAAATGTACCTGTTTTATTTATGTTTACTTATTTACAGTTTTTAAAAAATACACTATGCAATAAGGATGCAACATCTGTAGTACACAAATAAAATTGTAGTAAAATTTAATTCCATCCACTTTTTTAAGAAACTAAGTATTGGGTGAGTATGGTCTATGGATTACAAATTACCACTGAAATAGTGAAATACGCAAAGGATGCATGTGAAAACATTGATATAACTAAATATTACTTTATTTGCATAAAGTTTTGTTTTTTTTTTATACATGATAAAATAATGAATTATGAAGTCTTCGGTAAATGAATGCTGAGAACTTGTTAAAATTAATACCAAATAAATATCAATGGTCCTAAAAAGGGTGCTGTTCCAAAATACTCTAGATTTTTGGGTAGACTGAAAACGATTATGGTTATAGATATGAGCAATGGTTATGGGCTAAAAACTTGACAACGATTTCATCTGATGTTATGTTAAAATGAGGCTTTACATGGAAATCTTGTTTGCCTGGAATACTTGTAGCTTTCACATATATGACTGCCGGAACAAAGCAATGCTATTATGGCGACAGATTGACATTGAGGGTAGCCACCTGTAGCCCGGGAATCGAAACCGGGACCTCTGTGACAGCAGATATACGACCCCAAATGGTTAATTGTGATATCCTCGAAAAGATTATTTTGGATTTAACTACTATTTATGATTTTATGTCTAAGAAAACTATATTACATGAAAAAATAATAAAATTTAAATTGTGAACATGATAATTTAGGCTGCAATGTCGTCAAAATCTTGACTATTATAACATGTGTGCTCCTTATTTAAAAAAAATAAAGTTCAATTAATTCAAGTTAAATTTTTAAATAATGAACACCGAAATCGAATATACTCGTAAGGCGGTGTTCAATATTTAAAAGTTATGTACTTAATAAACACAAACAAAGAAATTAGTCATTACATGGGGCACACTAAATGTTTTGTACTTCTAGCTAATCGGAACTATTTGAATTTTGAATGTTATATTTTTTTAAACGTTGCAAACTTCTTAGTAATAAAAAAAAATTGGTGGGAAATCGTTTGTCAATTGTTTTTTATCACACATCAAAGTTCTCCGTACGCAACGAAAATGGAATTAAGTCCAAAAGGTTTTAGAGCGATGATTTTAAAAGTTTTCTCTCTCCGCAAGACTATGCTGCTGGTGTTCAAAATGCTTTTGGGAGAGAAGCACCTTGTTTGAGCACCGTAAGGCGATGGTGTGCTGAATTTGAGAGAGATCGAGTTTCTGTACATGACGAATTTCGTGAAGGGCGGCCTTCAACTGCCGTCAACGAAAATAATATAGCCACTGTTAAGTGGCTAATTGAAGAAAACCCACGGGTTACCTATGAGACAATTCGAGGACTATTGGGGATTGGTATGTACCAAATTCAGAAAATTTTACACGAACAATTGAGATTCCGGAAACTTTGTTGTCGTTGGATCCCTCATGAACTGACAGCGCAGCAGAAGCGGATGCTATTGAAGTACAGCCACGGACATTCTAATGCTCTTTATGAAATTGTCACAGGAGACGGAAGTGGATTTATTGTTTTGAAACCGAAAAAACAGTAGTCTTGTGAATGGGTGTTTGAAAATGAGAACTGGCCAACAAAAGTGCGGCAACAAAACTCGTCACCCATCCTGTGCATAGCACCGACCTAGCACCCCATGATTTCTGTATTTTCCCCAAAATTAAAGATTTGATGAGAGATTTCACTTTTACCAACTCCGAAGAGGCAGTGATAGCGTTCAATCAGCACGTAGAAAACATGCCTTCAGATCTGTGGTCCTCCTGTTTTAAAAAATAGTTCGAACGCATGAATCTATATTTAAAATTTAAAGGAGAGTATTATATTTGAAAAGCAATAAACATAATATTTTGGTTATAACATGTTGTTTTTTTAAGTTACGCAAAACTAATAGTGCAACCTACGTATTAGTTTTTTTTATTATTTCTTCCTGTACCATAGAAGGTTCTATGGTACACGGAGTAATAATGTTTTACATACATTGATAACACCATCTCATATTTACACTATGCAGTTGGGTTTGGAATAAAGAAAATCTTTGGTTCTGCTACATAGTTCGAAATAGTCAACCAATTTTTTCGATCATCTCGATTTGATCATCATCTATTTATGACGACAATATAACTTATTGGTACACTTGCAGGCACCATAGGATAATTTGTTATCCGTTAAAATTAGGTATAAAGTTACAAATTCTGATCAAAAAATTCTAAACAAAAAACGTATTTATGATACTTTATGAAGTATTTTTTGAAGAATGACATTTAATTACAGATCTTATACATTTTATCATCTTTGGTATTTGAGAATAATAAAAGTAAACGTACGACAATTTCTAATATATGATAGTAATAGTTAGTAGATATTATAAGATTAACAAAACTTCTATCTTATAAACTGGTAAATTTCAAAGACAAAATGTTTGATGCCATAGGCGAAACTAAGTCTCTAGCCATATGTCCGGATTAAAAAATAATATCATGGTTGTTTGCTACCGAAAGAGTAACAGTTGAGTTTTCGTAATAATCTTTATGCGCCTACTATTCAAAAGGTTTGCTGAGGCGGTACTGAATAGTCCAGTTTCTATCAAATACGGATTACGTTTTTTCGTAAAGTTCATACGTTAACCGCTGATATGAATTTATCTATTTAAGATACATCTTGCGTTATTTAAAATTTTGACGCGACATGTTTCATATGCAAAATAAAACCCATCGCGAAGTAATAAAATTTATGAAAAAAAAAAGGTTATAACTCCTTGAATAGTAAAAAGCGTTCAAATCGATACTAATTTTTTTAAGAAAGAACTAGGTTATAAAAATTATTACAAAATTCATGTCTTTCTTTTAATATATTGAATTTAAAGTAAATATTAAATATTATAGTAAAATTTTAAAAGAATCAAAAATGATAAAGTTTAGTAGTCACTACTAATAAATATGGAATCTAACGGCTTCTCAAGACGTTAGGAAATTTCGCGACAATATGTGAAATTTTGTAAAAATAGTCTAGTGCTTGCTCACTGCGTGTATTTTCTTTGTGCTTACTTCCATTAATTTCCTATGCTTAAAGCAATGAATAATATACCCTGAAATAATAAGATCACTAGATTATACACAAACTATAATACATTTTAAGAACTGCCTCCATAACGCAGTGGTTTTCCCGCTTGTCTTGTAACGTGAAGGTCTCTGGTTCGATTTCCGAGCCACAGGTATAGTGGACACTGGCTAGAAGTAGTTTTTCGAACTCGCATGGCTTGTTAATTCCTGCGTTCCGGCGTTTATACATGAGAGAACTGAAAGTATTCTGGACGGAAACGCTTCACCATGTGCGGCTTTATTGTCACTTAATATTTGGTGAAATCGAGGTTAAGTGTTAACTCTTAATCGATAATAAAACAATCGCTACTAAACAACTTATTTCAAAGATTTCCTTTTAAGGGCTACTGTAATTCGTTTTCAGTAAAATATTATTTATTTCGAGCAACTTAGCTTTTACAACAAATCGGAAGCCATTCATTCTCGAATCCTCTGCGGTATTTTCACAGTGCCGAACCTAAATAAATGGATATTGAAATAAAGATGTATGAGTGAACAGATCACTCTGGCGTTTTATTTCGCCTAACAACTTAACATTGAAGGACTGGGGCCAATAACGGCCGTTTGTTTTGTGAAGGTAAGTAATGTATTAGATGAAATTCCGATTGTGACACTATTTATCGCATTTAAGTTTCCTTGATCGAAGATTTGTTGCAAAAATAACCCTTAAAAATACATTCGTTATAAGGTTAGTAATGACAAGTAGCAGCTATCTTTATTTTTTCCCTAGTTTCCTCTAACGTGAGCTAGAGATCTTGTAAATTGAAGTTATGTTTATTGTTCATCTAGTATTTATTTTAGTCTATGTCTACTTCTATTCTTCGTACTGGCATTCTGGCAGCGCTTTTACTTTTTATATTTTTCATCCATGTTGCTTTTTGCTATAAATTTGTGTCATTATCCTGCTTTAATTGTCTATTCCGTTTGTTTTAAATCAATTTGTGTTATTAATGAGTCTTATAATTGATCTCCATTATGTCTTCAGATAACAGTGGTAAGAAGTAACTTTTCATATTAACCCGAAATTCGTGTAGCGACAGCAAATAAGTTTTTAGGGAATAAACTACCAAGTTTATTAATTCTCCTTACGGGGATGAAATGGTTTTTTTTTTAATTCGTTTATTATCATATTACGTCATACATGTATAACGGGATACTCAGTCAAAATATCTACTATGAAACTGGTAAAAAAATCATTTTAATGTATATTACTTCGATGTATAGTTTCGACATAGTTTTGTAGCGCAAATAAACAAAGTCGTAAATTTCATTCTCTGAATAATATTGTGAGAGCAATGAAAAAATATTATTTTTAAAAAATCGTAAAGAATATTATTTTTGATACACATACTCGTACAATATTATTATTTTCCGTTTACAATGTACCGTTGAAAAGAGGAATAAGATATATTTTGTTAAATAATACTTAGCATTTCTTTTTTCAATTGTTAGATTAATCTTCATTCATGAGTTGTTGGAAATTGTAAATAAATATACATATTACACAATAATATAGAACTATTAACACTTACAAGAAAGTCGTTTTGCAAACATTATATTTAAATAAAAACGATTTGCAAAAGGGGTTAACTGAACCATAGGTATATAAACATTTTTAGACGCAATGAAAAATGTAATATCTTACTAATTGGTGATTTTCAGAAAGTAAACATTTCGCTTGTATAGATAATTGCTTTCCTAGTTTGTTTCATTAGGGACTATGTCTTCGAGTTAAGCGCCAGCTTTTAAGATCTGACAGAGCGTAATTTAATGGTTCCTTGGTACGGTTAAAGCGTTCAGGCTTTTAGATAAATTCTAATTAAATTTAACGATGCCTCAATTCAAAATTTACACCTGCAAATATTAGCAAAGTTCATGGCCGTTCAATAAAAGAAATTGCAATTAGTTTTTTTTTTGTTATAAATATTTGAGCGACGAAACATAAACATAATTAAGGCTAAATTTTAGAACTGCTTTTATCTTTTATAGATATGTTGTATTGGAGAAATCATATATTCAGACGGTACGATTTCTTTATATGCGATATTTTAATTCTTAGCAAATACTTCTTATAATTTATAAATTACGAGCATGTTAGAAATTTCTTTTAAAATTTGAAAAATTTGTAAAAACTTCATCTTTTTTGTTTCCTTACATAGTTACTATAACATTAAGTCAAATATACTAATAAGATAAATAAATAAATTTTATCCTGCATCGGTATTCTGTAAGATGAAATACAGACATCTTAATAAGATAGTTTTATCCGACTAACAAATCGAAAAGAAATGAAAACATATGGTAATTGTTTGGAAGATAGATTTTTCTATTATCTGTATGTTCTATTATATCAAAATATCCCCAGTTCTATGATCAAAGGCTACGTACGCCATTTATATCTAATGAAAAATATCTCTACATTCCGAACATGCAAGAGGCTTCGAATGATAATATCGGCACAGTGTATAGAGATCACGTATTCGATTTGCAAAGTGAATAGAACAGCTTTGTTACATTTTGTATTTGATCCCTTTCGTAACTAAATGCAATGGTGATTTGAAATATAGCAAGAAAACATATTGTATTAAACATTATAAGACATGTATTCATATAATGGTTGTTATCATTTGTCGAATTTAAAAATGCATGTATTTGTGATGTGTAAGTTTATTTCAAATTTTTGAGAATACGTATCCATGATTTAGATGAAATATTATAAAATAAGCAAGCCATAGATGTGCCTCTTAAAAGTTTAATGTAACTTTCTAGTCCTATGTTACAAAAAACATTATATCCATTAAGACTTTCACTATTTACATCTCTACGTTATGTTTTGTAAATAAACCTATAGCGAGGGAATATTAATATTATTATTAATTAAAAATAGAATGGGTACACTCAAACTGAATTAATAAAACTGTATATCAATAATATTTTTACAATTAAGAGATAATCTAAAAATAACAATGTAGGACTTTTGTAGGATCTAACATATTAAAACAACCCCATAAAAAATATACTGAAATATGTAAATTGTTCGAAATTTTCTTTCCCTTTGTTTAATCTCTACACCGTATGCCGTAATAGGATTCCTTTCTTTACTTACTAGGTCATTCTGTAGCGAGAATGCCAAGTGTGTCAAGAAGCGTAGTAAAAATAGTCTACAGGTTTTTTCTTGTGACGGCGAGAAGTTAAGTGCGGTTGGGGTCTAGCCTCACTTGTAGTTAAGTTGCTCTCCGGTCCTACCACGCGCCTACAGCCCTGAATACTAAACACGTGAATAAAAGCTGACGCTGCGAGCTATCAGCATAAAGTCTATTTAGTTTTTACTATTTTATCTTTTCTTGATAGTTTAAGCTATCGCACAAAGACCGTTTCAAAGAAATTATGATTTCTTTAGATAAAAAAAATTTCTTACACAAGAGACATCTGAATGATGAAATACACACTTTATGTTTTCTACTTTCATATTTATTCTAGACTTCAAGCTCGCAGTATTTTTTTTTTGTCATTGCTAAATGAAATTCTAACTTTTACATTTAATTTTGTTATTTAAGTTATAAGTAACAGCACAGAAAAATATGCATCGGAGCCAAATAGCGCTATGGACACTAATTACCTCCTTCTCCTTATCCGAAGCTTAAATAAATTGCACTGACAGAGCAACGCTCTGGTAAACTTCAAACTTTATGTAAAGAGGTAAAGCATGAATAAATTAATATTACTTTTTAAAATTGGATTTTTTTTTCTCATGCAAGTGGCAACTCTGAAATTTGACAGCTGTCACCTTTATCACGATTATTAAAAATGGAGCACTTTTCGAAAGAACAACGCGTTATAATTGTGTAAACTCATTACAAAAATGGGGAAAGTTACTCTGAAACCGCTTGCAAATTTCGCAAAATTTCAGCCGAGGAAGTGCACCTAATGTGTCAACCATTTGAAGAGTGGTGAAAAAATTTGAAGAAACTGGGACGATTATGGATAATAAGAATCCTTTGCGACAACGAACCGGTCGGCCTTTTGAAAAAATTGCTGCTGTAAACGAGAGTGTCGCCGAAAACCCGAACACTCATATGTCATCGTTCTCAACAACTTCAAATTTCACGAAGCACTACGCAGCGAATTTTGACTAAAGACCTCCACCTTCATGCGTACAAGATTCAGTTAACTCAGGAGCTTAAACCTGCAGACCACGGAAAGTGCGGGTGTATATACGACTGGCTTCGTATATACACAAAATTGTCGAATTTCGGACTCAGAAAATCCTCATGCAATCCTTGAGAAACAAATGCACCCTTAACGAGTAACTGTCTGGTGCGGATTTTGGTTAGGCGGCGTGATTGGATCTTACTTTTTTTGAAAATGAGGCCGAAATTGCAGTGACTGTGAATGGCATTAATTACAGGAATACTATAACGGACTTTTTGTGGCCTTAACTGGACGGCATGAATCTGGACAACATGTGGTTTCAGCAGAACGGCGCTACCTGCCACACTGCGCATGAAAGAATCGACTTATTGCAGCAACGATTTCCAGAACACATTATTTTAAGAAATTCTTATGTCAACTGGCCACCAAGATCGTACGATTTAACGCTGTGCGATTTTTTTCTATGGGGTATTGTGAATTCTCGGGTTTATGCGAATAAACCCGAAACAACTCCTAAGCTCAAATCGGAAATCAAACGCCTCCTCGGTGAGATACAGCCACATCTCTGTGCAAAAGTCGTGGAAAATTTCATGAAAAGAATAACGGCTTGTCATCGGAGACGTGGGGGTCATTTTCCGGACATTTTTTCCATACTTAATCGGAGCATGTCTTCTTTAAAATACAATAAAAATATCACAACCATAACATAAAATACATGTTTTTATTTTAAAATGAAAAAGTGCACTCTTACTGAGACACTCTTTGTAAATATATAGATGTATATTAACATCATCACACATTATCATCAATATATGGGTAAATGACATCAAGATCATACATGAGAAATTAGCTGCTGCTATTGCTAAACTTATAAACAGTTCAGTATTAACTGGCAAATATCCTAAAGGTTTGAAATCTGTACGACCCATGCCAAAAAAAGGTTGTTCAACTAACTACAATAATTATCGACCCATTACGATTCTTTCTATAGTATATAAAATAGAAAAGTATATGTATCAACAAATTCATAAATTTTATTCAGATAACAACATCTTGTCGGACAGACAATATGGCTTTCAACCTAATAAAAAATACATCGCAGTTGTTATCAACACTTACTAATTATATTAACAAACTCCTAAATGACAAAAAACACATCCTTATCGTTTTATTGAATAAAGCAAAGCGTTTGATACCTTGCGACGTGAAGTTCTCCTATAAAAGTTACAAGATAACGGGATACGTGGGCCACTTAAATTAGTGTCAAAATTATATGGTAGAGAGATCCGACGTGGTTAAAGTGGCCCAATAGTATAGCGAGGAGATCCAAGTAACAAAACGCACAGCATAAGGATCTGTTTTAGGACCTCTGCATTACATTGCTTATACTAACGACCTTATTAACGCTATTAAAATTTGCGAGATGTATGAATTTGCTGATGATACCTGTCTATTGCATCAAAATATAAAGAAAGCAAAGCAACAGCTGCAATTTGATTTTGATATCCTTCAAAATGGTCACACGATGCAGGACTGGTGCTTAATGTGCATAAAACCAAGACCGTGTATATCAGTACCTGCCAGAATAGACAATAAACCTTATAGCACATGGTCACCAATGCCTGCATCAAAACTTTCAAAGCACCCGTTGTCAATGTCATACTGTTGATATAGTGTCTAGTTAAAAGTATTTATATATATACTAAAAAATTACATAAAAAAATTAAATTAAGTAAAAGCTGTATTGCTGGATTTAATTTTAATTTTTTTTTCATGATTTTTTTCACGCTAATGAAAACTGAAAAGTCATTTTATTTTTACAAATACTGTATAAATAAAATATTACTTTGATACGAGTACATACATAGCCGTTATTTACGATCACAATGCGTACAACATTTTGAACAACCTAATTCAACACTTTCAAATAAAAATACTCGTAGATGTTAAGTTCAAAATTTTAAGAAGGTTATTATCTATTTAATATGTTTTTATTATTTCTGCCCATTTATAGTATGTCTTTCAAGTCGCATCGTGCTTTTACTAAAAATTCCCAATATTCTCTTTGTCTCTGCTTGTATAACTATGTAATTCCATGTTCAGCTATCACTCGAGAAATGCATATTGTTCCTGCAATGGCTTTGTTTACAAAATTCATTACTGTGCGCTCAAAGGAAACTCTGACATAGCGATGCAAAATCCGAGCTTGTTGTCTGGCATAAACTTTCTTCGCCGTGTGTGATACGAAAACCCCTAATTCCCACGTAACTTTCTGCAACCTCTCATTCTGTCCTTAATATACAGCCTAAAATTTGTTTCTTAATCTTCATTATATTACACCACGAGGAGTACTTTGCACTCTTCTCTTTTTTTCACGTTAGAAAGTGGATTCTGAACCATATAAAAATCTATTTTGTATTTGTATTTATAAGATAAAGCGATTAGATGAATGGGAAGTTCACTTGTTGTGCAACACCTATCATAAGAATAATTGGCAGTACAAATTCGTACAAAATCGTTTTTGTCTCTGAATTTCAAGTAAATATTTTTTACGTCTAATTTGTACCAAACCCTTTTAACAGATTTCTGATATTACCGATATATTTATTGATAATCAGTTAAACCTTGATTTTAAGTTCATATGTGGTTCAGTAATAATGAGGTCACGGGTGGTGAGCCGTGATCATCTAGAACACTGTTGGCTTTTACAGTATGACTTCCAAAAAAGAATAATGATGTTATGAATGCAGATTGATAATATGATAGTGGTAACTAGCTAATAGGATTCGAATTAAGACTTCGAACTAATGATCTTCACCTCACATGGCAGGCGGTAAGCAATAAGAGTTTATTTTTTTGTAAGTTGTATCATTTAGAAAATTGAAAAACAAATGAATTTTTAGACATTGTAAATTAAGATTGTATATAATAAAGTCTATTTCATAACTTCTTTTTATAATAATTATATGCATTTTTTAGTTAGAAACAATTTGTAGCTTTTTTGCAATAATCTTTTATAGCATCTGTCGTTCGATAAAATAAACTCAAAAAGAGGAGAGAAAATGACTATTTTAAGACTCAAAAATTTCAGTGAAGTTTTAAATAAAAATTATTTTACAAACATGTACAAATTCAGAGCAATATTTATATATAAATTATATTTAATAAATGTACTTATTTTTTGTAACATTTAGTACTTCTATTTCTTTTGCAAGATATTGTAACGTCGTAATAAATACATTTTAAAACATTTTTACTTCATTGACATTTATGGCCTCCGTGGCGTATTAGTTTACCGTTTACCTTGTAACAAACAGGTCTTGGCTTCAATTCTGAGGCCGCATGGGTAGTGGAGTCTGGATAATAACAAAGTTTGTAGAACCCGCCTAGCTAGCTACGACCCTCAATATTAATCTGGCGCTATAATAGTATTACTGTGTATCGGCCGTTACAAATGTAAGAACCATAGTGTTCTGAGCGAGCCAGCTTCTTTATCTGTGGCCTCCTTGTCATATAGTTTTATACGTCCATTAATATCAAGAGTTAGCCCATAGCCGATAAATAGATCTGATAGACTTCCCCAAGAGGTGGAAGGAGGCAGTGGTTGTAGCGTTGCGGAAACCGGACAAGGAGGACTACACGCTCCCGAAGTCCTACCGACCGATAGGACTCTTGCCCATAATGGGCAAAATCATCCTCGACAAAATGTTGGTCCGTAGGATCCGGTGGTACTCTGTCCCGTATATCAGCAACCACCAATACGGCTTTATGCCGCAAAGGTCTACCGAGGACTCCCTCTATGACATGGTCCAGCATATCAAGACGAGGCTCAGGGAGAAGGAGATCGTCGTACTGGTATCATTGGACATAGAGGGAGCCTTCGACAATGCCTGGTGGCCTGCTATACGGTGCAAACTAGCCGAGACTCGCTGCCTCGTGAATCTGCGACGCCTTGTCCATAGCTACTTCAGCGAACGCAAGGTGTTCATCAGGTACGCGGGGGCTGAGTGGGCCAGAGAGATCACCAAGGGGTGCGTGCAGGGATCAATCGGTGGCCCAAACTTCTGGACTCTGCTCCTGAATCCACTTCTTGAGGAACTGGAGAAGCGCAGGACACACTGTCAGGCGTTCGCAGACGACGTCGTGCTGATCTTCTCCGGGCAGAAAACCGAGGAGATCCAGAGAGAGGCAAATGAGGTTCTCGCCGATGTTCATGATTGGGGGGTCAAAAACAAACTTAGGTTTGCACCACACAAAACAAAGGTGATGGTGTTAACCAATAAGTTGAAGTATGACAACCCAATACTGAACATGGGAGGGGAGCCCTTGAGCCTAACTCGGGAAATCCGGATACTAGGCCTGACAGTTGACGATAGGCTCACGTTCAACACGCATGTGAAGAACGTGTGCCGTAAAGTCCAAGGGCTTTATCGCCAACTGTCACGAGCCGCGAAAGTATCTTGGGGCCTAAACCGGGAGGTGATCAGGGCCATGTACCTGGCGGTGTTGGAGCCTGTCATTATGTATGCAGCAAGTGTATGGGCGCCAGCAGCTAAGAAGCTGCTGGTACGAAGGCAGTTAGACGTGGTCCAGAGGGGTTTCGTGCAAATGATTGCGCGAACCCACAGTACCGCGTCGCTGAACTCGGCCCTAGTGCTTGCCGGGCTGCTTCCTCTGGATCTATGGATCCAAGAAACGGCCTTTTTATTTGAGATAAAGAGTGGCCGCACCCGGCAAGTGCTGGGAAACCGAGAACAGGAAGTGCCAGCTAGCTTTAAGAGACTTCCACACCCGTCTGAGCAAAGTGGTGTGGGGTTCTCCTGCCTGGACGGAGGGGCGGGAAGTGGACGAGCTTCCCACCACGGTTGCTCAAATTTACACCGATGCTAGCCGTATAGAAGGTAAGATGGGTGCAGCATTCTGCGTAATGCGGGACGCCGTAGAGACTTTCAGTAAGAAGCTCAAGCTGGGAAACTTCTGTACTGTCTACCAGGCAGAGCTGCCGGCTTTAACAGAAGCGGCAGGGCACGCGACCAGTGGGTCGGCTCAGTCGGTAGCTATCCTGAGCGACTCCAGGTCCACTCTCGAAACTATCGCAAGACCTGACACCCTCCACCCCTTAGCGTTAAGAATGAAAGAAAAGATTAAGGCAGCGAAAGAGAAAGGGACGAAAGTGAAATTACTCTGGGTGAAAGCGGACGCGGGGTTGGAGGGAAACGAGAGAGCGGATCAGCTGGCCAAGGAAGCGGCCCTGAAGGATAAAAGGCGACCGGTATATGAGGAGTGTCCTGTCGCGTTCGTCAAGCGACAGCTTAGGCTGAGCACGCTTAATGAGTGGAACAGGACGCTATGTGGAAGGGACGATGTCTTCGACAACGCGGATGTTTTTCCCGGACATCGCGTCAGCCTACCGCACACTCCGTTAGATGGAGGTGGACATGTGCCTGGTCCAAATGCTCACGGGGCACGGGGGATTCTCCTCATACTTACATAAATTTAAGTGTTAGGAGAGTCCCGCGTGCACATGTGACCCTAGAGTGGACCAGACCGTGGCCCACCTGATCACCTGCTGTCCCGTGTACGAAAGACATAGAATGGAAAGTGAAGTAAGAATCGAATAAAGGATAGAAGAAAAGAGCATCGCGCTAATTATGGGAGAAGACGACAACAGAAATATCTTTTTAAAGTTCTGTAGAAAAGTAATTGAGAACACAATAAAAAGTAATAAAACAAAATAAAAAAAATAAAGTAGAGAAAATAGAGAAATAAGTGTAATATCATAAGTAAGAATAAAATAAATAAAATTGAAAAATAAGATGTAAGCTAGAATAAATAGGTAAAATGTAAATAGATTAAGGAAAATGTAAATAAAGAAATAAGTTGTGTCTCCTCATTTAAAGCGCGATGTATGAAAGAAGGAATTGGGATGAGGTATGAAAAGAAAGACGAAATGAAAGCGAGAAAAATTAGTATGAGTATGGAAGAAGAAGGAAAGCGTGAACAATAAATAAGAAATTAAAAGAATTGTAATATATGGGCCCTGTCAAAGCGTAACAGGGGTGAACGAGTACATACAATAAAAAAATAGATCTGATACAAAAGCAATTATTCTTTCTCTAGGAACTTTATGGTGAAAGATCTTCATCTTGACTGGTTGAATAAAAGAATCTGTAGGTCATTACAGTTGTTTACTTTAAAATTTTAACTAAATAGAAGCATCAAAAATATATTAAAATATTCTATGCGTAATTATGCAAGATATTTCTAGTTCAATTTAAGAATTTCTGAAATTTCCACACAGAGTTTAAATAAAAACCAACGCCTAGGAAATAACTTTCATTAATGAAGTGTATTATTTGTGTGGTACGAGGCATGCCTTTTACGGAGGGTGTTCAATGAGTAGTAAGAACGATATATACTTCTTGGTAAGAAAAACTATAAATACTAGCAAGCATAGCTCACATATCTGTAATACTAATAAAGCAACAAGTTTTCGATTCTCTTTAGTTTTTTTCCTGAATATAGACATTTGTTTGCTTCGTTTCGGAACGTATTCGCGAAAATGGAGAAAATGAAGTTCGCGTGGTAATTAAATACCTGTACATGAAAAATTTCAGAGCAGATAAATTAAGGTTTGCGAGAAACATTAGATGTTAATGCTCCTACATATTCTACAATTGCACGATGGTGTACCGAGTTTAAGGGAGGAAGAACTTCCACCGATGACGACCCACGCTCAGGACGCCCTACGACGTGCTACTGATCGTTTTTAGCCGATGAAATTGATGGGATATATAAGATTTCGGTAGAGAATGTCCATAATATTGTGAACGACTATTTGGGCATGAAAGGGCAAGTGCCAGCGCCCTGGGTGCCCAGAATGTTTACAGGCGCGCAGAAACAAACCAGACTAAGAATTTCACAAAGCTGTTTAGATTTGTTACAAGATCTTGACCGCTTTTTGGCTCTATTCATAACTATGGATGGAACCTGGCTTCACCATTCCGATCCTGAAACAAAACAACATTCCATGACCTGGAAGAGACCGCCATCTATAACTCCTAAGAAATTTAAGGCAATTCCATCTGCCGGCAAGATTACGGGCTCTCTTTTCTGTGATAGCCAACGGGTAGTATTGATCGAATACTTCAGTCTTGGAGCCACTATTACGGGGTCTTTATTTGCAGAAAAAATAAAAAAATTGCGTGATGAAATACGCGAGAAACAGCGTGGAAAACTAGCAAAAGTTGTTTTGTTTCACCAAGATAATACCTCCGTACACAAGTCCAAAGCTGCGATGGCTGCCCGTGAAGATGCTGGCTTTGAATTGATGGAGTATCCAGCGTATTTACCGGACCTTGCTTCTAGTGATTTTTATCTCTTTCCACGGCGAAAGGAGGTCAGAAATTTGATGATGATGACGCAGTGATTGCTGCTGTATAATTTTTTTTTAGGGATCAGCACGAAGACTTTTTCGAAATAGAACTTTGAAAAAAAGATATGCCTTGTGTATAAAAAGGTAACTACGTTGAAAAATAAAATAGCATTTAATAAATGCTAATTGCATCTTAGTCATTGTCTCACTACTTATTGAATACTCCTCATAAGTTTTGTAGTTTGGAGAAAATAACACAACTAGAACCTTAAAGTACTATTTATTGTTTTTCAAAGTATTGGCATTGAAGTTTTATACATTTTTCCATTTGCTTGAACCAATTATTAAAACATTTATTCCACTCCAAAGTCAGTATATCCAAAATGGCCGCCTTGAAAGCGTCGACTGTTTTTTCACTGGACTGAAAACTTTGCCCACGAAGAGATTTCTTAATTTTAGGAAATGAAATGAAGGAAAAAAATAATGGAAAATTACGGAAATGAATAAACAAAGTAGTAGTAGGTCAGGACTATATAGGGGATGGTCAAGAATTTCTACGTTTTCCTGCTTCCAATAATCAATTGTTTTACTTTACTAAATACCAGCGTTCAA
Source organism: Pharmacophagus antenor (assembly GCA_018245475.1). Taxonomy (NCBI): domain Eukaryota; kingdom Metazoa; phylum Arthropoda; class Insecta; order Lepidoptera; family Papilionidae; genus Pharmacophagus; species Pharmacophagus antenor. The sequence continues at coordinate 28,404 of DWQX01000942.1, forward strand.
CAGTCTGAGTCAGATAAGGAGCTTCATCATAAAACACAAATCTTAACTTCTTGGAACATTGAATCCGAGTTAGGCCTCTCCGAAAGTTGTAAAAAATTATAGCACGAACGTTTACTTTCGAGACGTTAGTTTTTGTGCGCGAACTGACAGATTCAAAACAACGCGGTGACTAAATAGTTGCATCAATCTTAATTCTTTCTATTGTTTTGCTACTTCAAATCAAACAAATTTGAAAATGGAGCAATTCCAAATATAAAATTATATAAACTAATAAATATAAATAACCTAATAAATATTTAAAGGACAGAATTTAAAAGGTATGCCTAGTACTCTTAGAGTTTACGGTCTATAAAATGTTTACGTAAAAACTTACTACAGAAACTAGCCTGCTCTTTTGGTTGGTTCCATCGAGAGCAGTCATAATTCGTTTATTATCTTCTCTTTTATACTGCAAAATTGTTGTGGATTTTGTCTTGTGGAATATTTTCTATTATTTCGTTACCGTACTAGCTGTCTTCATTCTATAGGTATTGCTTTGTGACTACCTGTTTTTATTTTCTTTTTTTAAGTCTTTTCAGTACGTACTAGTTTGTTATAGAGATATTAGTACACTTTTATCTAATAGGTATGTTTTGTCGTTCTTATTTTTCTACTGTTTTAAACGCTTTCATTACATTACAAAAAAAAGTTACATTACAATTGTCACAAGGGATGGACTGTAATTCCTCCATCTTTTTTTTATGGACATTCTTGCTAATGTTGTATAATTTATTTTATGTCCTGAATTCAATATTTTTATTTTGTATCACTGTTAAATTTTTGCTTGCATTCATATTATTGGACATAATAAAATCAATTTAATTTTTATGAAGTTTGTTGAGAGAAGTCCATGATCTATTTTATGTTTTCTTTTTCTTGTAGAAATAGTTAAAAATACTGAGTTTATTTTGTACAGCAAATGTTAATCACATTGCCCTGTTTTTAATTCTTCTACTATATCTTTTATTGCACATTGAGTACTATTCTTCACTATTGCTTGACGTTCCTATTTCCTGAAACCGCCCATTATTATAACATTTTTGTAAGAGTTTCATGTAGTTTAATAAATTGAAAACATAAATATCCCTTGTTTCAAAATTTAGTAGCAAGTGCAAAAGTTAAAAAAAAAACTGTTTTGGCGGGCTTCTAAATGTCAAAACAACGTAACCTTTAATAATTGTACTTTTTGAAATATGCAGGTTGTTATAAATAAATAACGACATTCAAAATAATTTCATATATAAATTGATGAATATTTGTTATATTTTACGAACAAATACCGTGTTCTGAAGGCTTGTGCTCTTACTATGTTTTCATTATGAGTTCTATTTTATCAGCTGAACTTTCTGCGACCTGTAATGCTTTGGGTACGCTCGATAAAAGAACGGGAAAGTATTTAGTAGATGAATTTACACTAAATACTGTTAAAGATTTAATTCGTTATTTGAGACGTGATGGAGAAGATCACGAAATACGTAGACACTTTGGGGAAACAAAAGTCTTACAAACTGATCTTCTACCAATGCTAATAGATCATTGGGAAAATACCGAACTTTTTGATGTTACTTTAAGGTAATGTATTTTAACAACATTGACAGTTTATACAGCTATGTTTTCTTTGAGAATAAAAATTAAAAGAATATGAAAGAATATTGATTTGAAGGATAGATAATGATCTGAAAAAACTATTTTATATAATATACAAATCTTGCAGATTATTAGTAAATCTAACAAATCCTGCTTTGCTACTGTATAGAGAGGAAGAACCTACTGAGTGTACAGCTAGGCATAATTATATGCAGATATTAGATCATTTACAAAGTTATAAGGAAGAAGCATTTACTAAAGTGGAGACCTGGCAAGTGTTTTCAAAAAAACTAGCAAAAATATTAGAAATCGTAAGTAAAAAAACGGTTGAATAAGTTAATGTAGTAATAAAGTATTATTTGTATGAAATTTCTATATCTAGGATTGGTCAGAAAGAGATGAGGACACAGGACTGGTTATTGAAAGGATCTTAATCTTGATAAGAAATGTTATACATGTGCCAAGTGATCTTGATAAAGAAAAAAGACCAGAAAATGATGCCAATATTCATGATCAGGTAGAAATTACTTAAATAAAGCTATAATTATTTATTTATTTGGTCGTTACTAATATTTGTTCTAAATTGTTCAACAACTCTTAACATACATATTTACTTAACACAATTGTAGGTATTATGGGCTTTAAATCAATCTGGTATATTGGACATTATTCTTTATATGTCATCAGAAAATGAAAAACAATATTTTATGCATATTCTGGAGATAATATCTCATCTTTTGAGGGAACAAAATCCATCAAGCCTAGCTAATGCAGCACTGCATAGGAGTATGGACGAAAAACTTAGAGATGAACAAGAACTTCTTACTATTAGGTGCAAGGAGTCAAACGATCAATTGAGTAAGATTAAACACTACTCAGCTACCAGGTATGAAACTAAAATATTCATGACATGTATATATGAAAAAAATGATTTAGTAAAGCAAATCAAAGCAAGATGTGATTTACCCAGGTATTTAATTGAGATTTAAATAGTTTGGTATTACGTATGGTATTGCCTATGTAATTGACATAATGAATGAATATTAACTGTAAGAACAGATGTAAGATTTATATTTTTTTATTTGATTTTTTTATGAAAATGATAACAGTTGCTTACTGTTGCTTCGCAGCATATCTACAGTTACCTAAAGGCACAGGGATTTACTAAGTTGACTCACTGGAGAGTCCTACTACTACCATTGATGCTACTCCCATATAACCGTGAAAGCCTTGAATATCTCATTTAAGAGATGTAGTACACTCCATATTAATAAATCATAATTGCTACAGGGTATAAACTTGACCATAAAGATAAATAGATGAAGAAATCACCTAATGTGTTAATATTTTTTTATGTAGATGCATATATAAGTGAGAGCAGTCTAACATACCTGCATAAAAAAAAAACTAGAGCTTGCCTTGACTACCTCTGGTAAAATTGATCTTATTATTTTTGTTTAAGGCATTCTCGATTTGGAGGCACATATGTAGTGCAAAATATGAAATCAATATCGGATAATGAGATGATATGCTTGAAACCATTGAGTAAAATATCAAATTTGGATTTTAATGGAAGTAAGAAAATCAAACTTGTTAAACCTAAAAATAGAAGGCCAGTGGAGAGTGGACAGTTAGAGAGGCGGTCAGCATTTGCTGTTAGGTATGTGTTAATTTACTTCTACTTTAATAAATTAAGCTGTAATGTAGAACATTCACTAGGTGGTAAATGATATGTGTGACTACATTTAGGTGCTATTTCACACAAAAGAGAACACTGTTGTTACTCAATGGCTTAAAGGTTATGTCTAATTTGTACCACCAGTGATATATTTTACTGAACATGTTAACATGTAACAACAATATTTATTTTTACTCTCATATTATTAAAACTTGGAATTTCGGGTGTTTTAAATAGTTAAATTTACAATTGAACTGTGCATTGTAATTTTTCTAGTAACTTATAAGTTTAATATTTATGAATAAATATTATTGTAAGCTTAAATTTTTAAAATTTAATGTCTGTAATTCACAGATTATTTCTTAAAGAGTTCTGTATAGAGTATTTAAATAGCTCCTACAATCACCTTATGCACTATGTGAAGGATGTCCTAGTAAGAGCTAAAGCCCAACAGAATGATGAGTCTTATTATCTGTGGGCTGTGAAATTCTTCATGGAATTTAACCGTGGCCACAATTTTCAAGTTGGTCTTGTTAGGTATTTATCAATCTATTTTTTAATAACATATTTAATTAAGTCCTTTGCAATTAATATTCTCTCTTCCTAAATGTTTAAAATTTATGTTTCTGTGTCACAGTGGTTTACTATTGGTCTCATAACATGGAGAATATCTGGCTGGTAGGGTTTTATCGAACATGTCCCCCGATGGAGGTTGAGATGGTGCATAATGCATTCCCCACTTTAAAAAAGGGTTTTTCCTTTATCGAAACCTCAATGTTAGTATTTCACCAAGTTCCCAGCGTTCCTGTATATGTAACAGCCAAAGCATTCTCGGCGACTATGCTTTATTATTCATTGTTACTTAACATCATGTGAAATTAAGATTGTGGTAGCTTAAAAAATATGTTTAAATTGTTTTAATACTAAAAAGAATTAAATTCTATGACCATTTTAGCTTGTGTGTCTGATTGTTCTAGTTAATCTCAAAAATGGGTAGGATTGTGACGGGACTACTAAGATATAGTAGTTGTTAAGCTAAGTTATAAAAATAGTTAATCTTTTGTGTAAATAGATAGTGTTTTATAACTGTTTAAGTATGCTGAAACTATAAACATTGATGGACATAAAATTGAAATATGTAGAGATTTTTCCATGGAGAAAAATTTACGATATTCTTTTTTTAGACTTTTCTTTCGGCCACTAGGTTGCGTGGCGGTAAAGTAACTTTAAGATTTAGGATTGGTATGTTCAAAATCATAAATGTTTCGCATAAGCTTCTACTGGAACTTCAAAACCGATTCAATTTGCTGGAAACTATTGCGGAGATGGATGAGACATCGGAGCGCTTAACGGTACCTCTACGCGAGGTAGGCAGTTAACATTTTGGGATGCAGAGTAAAATTTCTGAAACCAAGCTTACCGTTGAGACTTTGGCCCTTACGAGGAGACGACGAAAGGTACTGTTTTCTGCAAGAGCTTCGACAGAATACGCAGCCCTAAATAAAAAGATTTGGTTGCTGATAAGACGGGATTATCGCAACTTTAATACAAAATGCATGGAAGTTGCGAAAGAACGTAACAAAGGCTTAAAACCGAGCACTCCCTCTATGACATGGTCCAGCACATCAAGACGAGGCTCAGGGAGAAGGAGATCGTCGTCCTGGTATCATTGGACATAGAGGGAGCCTTCGACAATGCCTGGTGGCCTGCTATACGGTGCAGACTGGCCGAGACTCG